>VNJY01002661.1:0-14552 GCA_008042715.1 Drosophila bocki
TTTTTTTTTTGACCCTTTTTGGGGATCACGACTTTTCCCAGACCCCTTTTATTACCACTACCAGGCTACAGTTGCGGTCAAAATAATAGAAATAATAAGCTAAAGCTACAATTTAAATTTGATTTCATTCCATTTTGAATTTTCTAATTAGTTTTCAGATCTTAAGATATATTAGGATTTCTATAGACTTCAAGTAGGCAGTTGCGGGAGCTGCCGCCTGTTGCTCTTCTTTGGAGGCACGTAGACCCTTAACCAGGAATGTTGGGCACCAGCACCTGGGCCATCATCCTCTTCCCCTTGAACAGGGCATAAAAGCCGTCCATATCGACTATAAGTTCTTAAGTTTTTGTTACTTCTCAAAACTTGAAACCATTTCCTATTCGTTTATAAACAAAAGCCAAGACAAATGTGTTGAATTCACAGGAGTTACTTAAGAAGACCTTAAGAAAATAATTGTTAATTTTCTACGAATTTTCTAGAGATCTTCAGGAAATTCTACAGATCGTCATATTACTTTGAATCAAATACATCAAGCAAATTATTGTAATTAAGACCTCAAGAAAGCTACTAGAAAGACTTCTTATCTAAGATATAAGATTTCCTTTACTTTCCTCAAAACCCAACTTGTGCCTTATAGATGATATTCCCCATTCAGGCTGCTATCAGTAAACTTTTAAGGTTTACCTTTTCCAGACCAAATCAAGGCGAAAAACGTGGTTCTAACCGAAAAGGGACTTTCTTTTCCCCTTTCCCCATAGATCTAATTCTAGTTAAGTAGGACTTACCAATGGGCAGACTGGGCGTGGGACGCGGACTCCTGGTTTTGGGCGGGACAAAGGATCCACTGAAGGTGCCCGTTGCCGCCACCGACGAGGAGGAGGAGGATGGAGCCATAGCGGCAGACGATGCGGCGGCGGAGGAGGCAAACACGGATGAGCCAGCGGGTGCTTGCGCTGACTGAGGAACTGGAGGAGCTGGCCGCTGGGCTATGCTGAGGCCGGCGGACGTCACGGGCGAGGCGGCGGACGCAGATGTGGACGCAGATGCGGATGCGGGTGGTGGCGGAGGAACACGACGCGTTTTGGAGAGAACGATCTGCTCGTGGGACTCGTTCTGGGCCTGGAGGGCCGCCTCCAAGGACTGCAGGCGGCTGCCAATCGTCTCGAACTCAATGGTCGACATTTTGCGCGCTCCTTATATATATATTTATATATATATTTAATTATTTATTATTGTTGCTGCACTTTTCAAGCCGTTTTGTGTTGTTTTTGTGTTTCTTCTCTTTTCGGCGAACACTTCTTCGATTTTTTCACACACACACCGACACACACGCACGCACACTGGCGCTGTCGCTGGCGGGGGAGGGTGCGTGTGTGCAAACCGTTTTGTTGTGCCCTCTCTGACAGGCTGTGTGTGTTTGTGTGTGGTTCTTGTTGTTGCTGCTGTTTTGATATAGTTTTTTTTGCGGGACACACACACGCGCTTTTTGAACTTTCCCACTTGCACAAATAGCGGATAGCTGGATTTTGTTGTTGGCGGCCACACAAAACACAAAAACAAAAAAAAAAACAAAATCGAAAAAGGAAAACACAGTCACTGTGACAGAGAGGGACACAAAACACACACACACACACGGACAGCGCTCTCTTTCGCTCTCTCAGCAGTAGCCAGTGGTAGTGGTAGAAGCAGTAACAGCAGCAATAGCAATGGCAACAACAACTCGCAACGTTTTTTCGCTAATTTTCGCTTGGCACACACGAAGAATTTAGCTTTGGGGATTTCGACTCCTGCGCTCGGTTGGGTTTTTGGCCGCGGGCGGCGGTATCACTTGCACAATTCTTGCACTGGATTTTGTTCGATTTGCGATTTCGCGTGTACAATCCAAAACAGTGTGACCGCGGCGAGACCACTGACCTGATACCGCCTGCCCAGCCACGGAAAACCCTCAAAAATACCAAGAACTAGGAAAAATATACCGCATTGGCGGGGCAGACCTTTCGATAGTTCTTAGTCGTGTTTTTCCCAATTCGAATGTATTACAGAAAAATAAAAACAAACAAAAAACCATTAAATTATATAGGAGATCCTTACAAAATATTTCCAGAAACTACATTGTTCAACTGATGTGTTCTTAAATAAACCCAGTTAATGCTAATTGGAATAGTAATTGGAAAAATATATTGCAGTATTTATCTGCCAGCCCTGGTGGTATATCCTATCGTTATCGGCGCGGTCACCCTGGTTGTGTTTTGTGTTCCTTTTTTTTTCATTGCGAGGAACGTTCTTTGCGGTGGAAAAGGCGAGAAAAGCGTGAAAAGCAAACAGAAAGCGAAGCGGCCAAAACGGAATACGCGAACAGCGAATAGTGCAAAAGGTGCGCAAAGCAAACGAACACAAAACACGCGCCACCCGACAGCGGCTCTTATTTGATACCAAATGTGGTAAAAATAGCTGAATTAAGTTCCGCCATCCACAGAATCGGCGCCACACACAACCCACCCGAGGAGCGAGGAGCAGAGCAGACCCCAGTGCCGAGATCAGAGCAAACCCACGCCAGCCGCCGCCATGTCCAAACGTCCGCGGCCAATGCCCATTTCCATCTCCAAAGAACCAGAGCAGCCAATGTAAGTTACCTACCCTACATCCCCCTCTTCTCGCTCTCTTTTCTCCTCCTCATTGCCGCCGCTCCGATTCGCCTTCGCAGTGTACCGCCGCGTAACCTGGACTCGCGCGCCACCATCCAAATTGGCGATCAGACCTTCGACATCGATGCCGATAGCCTGGAGAAGATCTGCGATTTGGGACGCGGCGCCTATGGCATTGTGGAGAAGATGCGGCACCGGCAAACCGACACAGTGCTGGCGGTGAAGCGGATACCCATGACCGTCAATATACGGGAACAGCATCGCCTTGTCATGGACCTGGACATATCGATGCGTTCCAGCGACTGCCCCTACACGGTCCACTTCTATGGGGCGATGTATCGCGAGGGCGATGTCTGGATCTGCATGGAGGTGATGAGCACGAGTTTGGACAAGTTCTATCCGAAGGTCTTCCGCCACGATCTGCGCATGGAGGAGAGTGTCCTGGGCAAGGTAACCAGCATTGGTGAGCATTAGTTTGCATCATAATCGGATTTGTTTCTATTTCCAGATTGCCATGAGTGTGGTGAGTGCCCTGCACTATCTGCATGCCCAGCTGAAGGTGATACACCGGGATGTCAAGCCCTCCAACATATTGATCAATCGCGCCGGCCAGGTTAAGATCTGTGACTTTGGCATCTCAGGTGAGGCATTGCTCTCTCTCCCTCTCCCTCTCTCTTCTATGTTCTCCTGCTTTCAAGGCTACCTCGTGGACTCCATTGCCAAGACCATAGATGCCGGCTGCAAGCCGTACATGGCCCCGGAACGCATCGATCCGCAGGGCAATCCGGCGCAATATGACATCCGCTCGGATGTGTGGTCGCTGGGCATCAGCATGATTGAAATGGCCACGGGCCGGTATCCTTACGATAACTGGCGGACGCCCTTCGAGCAGCTGCGACAGGTAAGCAGGTTTCCGCTGATGTACATATATCTACATTCAAGGGCAGAAAATCCATAAACTTTCTTTAAAAGTATAGAAAATTTGATGTTTGCTATAATTAAGATTTAATTCCCTCTCCAGGTGGTCGAAGATGATCCGCCACGCTTGACGCCCGGCACCTTCTCGCCGGAGTTTGAGGACTACATAGCCGTTAGCCTGCAGAAGGAGTATACGGCGCGACCCAACTACGAGCAGCTGCTGCGGCACAGCTTCATTGTGGAGCATCTGCAGCGCAACACGGACATTTCGGAGTTTGTGGCCAGGATACTGGACCTGCCCGACATCCAGCCACCGGCGCAGTAGGGTTTTTTTTCTTTGTTGCCCGTATCCCCATGTAAATTGCCGGCGTCTTCTTCTAAAAAGCATGCATTTCGTACATGTGCGTGTGTGTCCTCCCTACCTCCCCCCTATCCCCACCCTCCCCCTTCCCCTCTAAAAATAATAACAAATGGATAATCCAAGGAAAAGCAAAAGAAAATCTTAAAGAGCATCGAGTTGGAAGCAAAGCGTAATTATTAATTTTTAAGTGAGAACCAAAAGCAGAAGCAGAACAGCAAAATACCTGAAGAAGCAACATGCCACATGCAATATGCAACCTTTTCGCCTTGCAAACGCTCAAAAAACATAAAATAAACAAACCGAACGAAAAACCGTCGTGCCTCCCTAGCTGGCGATGCTGCTAATGTCTTAAAAAAACATAAAAAAAAAAAGAAAAGGTTTAAACATTTAAATGAATAATTATATATATATATATTATTAAAAGGAAAAATCGTGAATAGCTTAGACAACGAAGCCAGCAAACAATGAATGTAAAAAAGCGCCTACTAAACTCTAATGGTAAATTGTCAACCTTTTTGAACACCAAAATAGCCGAACAGAAAGTGTAACTGTAATTATAATTGTTTAACAAATATACATTACGTGAAATAGCTAATTAATGTGGTCAGTTGTGTGGGGCTTAAGCAGCGCTGGGCAGCAGCAGAATTTGTTTTTTGAAATCTCAAGGCATTGAACATTTTTCTCTATTACTGGTAAGTATATATAAAAGTAAATATATATATATATATATACATAGACGTATGTAAGTATAAATATAGTTAGGTACATGTATAAGTCGAATTGTTCAGAAAATTAATACAAAATATATAAAACTTAATAGTTTCAGCATAGTTTTAACATAATTGCTAACAAATTTGTACTCTAAGATTTAAATTTTGTTTATAAAACATTAACATTCTATATATATATATATATATTATTTTTAACTTGGTTAGTTTTGCGGATTTTATGCACTATAGTATTTTTCTATATACAATTTTGTGAATATTTTTAGTTTTTTTTCCAAGTTGTTTGTTAGCAGTTGATAAGAATTTGCAAGGTTTTTTTTTTATTTCAAGGACAATAATCATTATAAAAGAAAAAAATCATTGTTTAATAATTATCTACTGATTTTAATATATTTTGCTTACTATTCATAATTATAAATTCATATTTATTTAAGCGCTCAAATAATAGCAAATAGCACTCAAAAAATAATGATTATATTAAATAATCGTTATTTTTACTAATGATTATATTAAATAATCGTTATTTTTACAATAATAAAAATAATCATTATTTTTTTAAGAGTTATTTTTTCACTCAAAATAATAATAATTATGTTTTGTTCAATTAAATAACACTAAAAAATTAATATTTAAAATTAGTTTAATCTCTAAAAATCCAGAATTATTGTCCAAATTGTAGCCGATTGGTTTTTTTTATCCGGGTTTTTCAAGTGGATGATTTTTTTGGTTTAAAAAATAAAATAAAAAATTAAAATATTGATAAAAATATTGATATTCAAAAAATTAGTTTCTGTTTTTAGCTACTTTTCATGTTAATAAAAAAAAAATGTAAAAAATAATAAAATAAATTAATAATAAAAATAAATTAATATATATTAAATTGATAAAATACAAAACCGTTGAAGAGTTTGCCCATTTTCATTTACTAGCTGCGTTCCAGCCCTCGCTGGGCATTCTATATCGATATCAGCCTCAGCTGTTGCAATGCACTTTTTAGGGATGCATTTCTAGGGGGTTTTAAACCCAAAAGGCAAATATAGAATTTGAGGAAACACCTTATTCCAAAATGTGTGTATTTTATAAATATTTTAACATTTTAGAGCTCTTACCAACCCCTTTAAATGCATCTGCCAGTACGCCCCTGCTTGGTGATAGGGCGCTCCTCCTACTCCGATATTTCTGTCACATCCCTAGCGGCGAGGGGTCATAAAACCCCAGCTAATCTGGAACCATTCCCCCAGCTCCCATTGGAGATTAGATTTGCCAGAGAAATAATGGGCAGCGCACGGAACCTTCTGTTGCTATCCTCGTCCCGTTTGCATGGTCATGGATATTTGGAGCACGCCCGCGGCCAGCTGGAGGATCTCTTCAAGGGGTGAGCCAGTCCAGCCATCCATCCCTCCTTCCTCTTATTCAAAGATCTTGTCTTTCCTCTGCCCAGAGCCAGTGTCAAGACCGTGCTCTTTGTGCCCTACGCTCTGAGGGATCACGACAAGTACACCGCCACCGTTCGCGATGCTTTGCAGCCGTGGGGCTACACCGTGGAGGGGCTCCACACGAAACCGGATCCTGTCCAGGCCTTGAGCACAGCCCAGGCCATCTTTGTGGGCGGCGGCAATACCTTTGTCCTGCTGCGCACCCTCTACAAGCTGCAGCTCCTGGAACCCATCCGTGAGCTGGTCCTGCGCCGCGGCCTGCCCTATGTGGGCAGCAGTGCCGGCACGAATGTTGCCACACGCTCCATACACACCACCAACGACATGCCGGTGGCCTATCCCCCGAGCTTTGATGCCCTGGCCCTGGTCCCCTTCAATATCAATCCGCACTATCTGGATCCGGAGGTGGGTAGCCAGCACAAGGGCGAGACGCGGGACGAGCGGCTGGAGGAGTTTGTGGCCTATCACCAGCTCCCGGTGCTGGGACTACGCGAGGGCACCAGTGTGCGTGTCGAGGGGGAGAAGGCGACGCTGCTGGGGGATCGCAATGCCAAGCTATTTAAGGCGTAAGTAGGGGAATCCTAGGATAATCCTAGGGGAATCCTAGAATTATATTTCAATATTTTTCCAGCGATGGCAATACCCAGGAACTGGCCCCCCAGGCGGATCTCAGCTTCCTGCTGCAACAGGAGTAGAAGTGAAGCAGACGCAGGCACTGAGGATAACATCTACATTTATTGTACATAATTTTTTGTATTATTTTGTATTCTGCAATAACAACAATAATATTCCTAAACGTACAGTAATTGTAAACTAATAACTAAAAGTAAAAAAATGGTTTCTTTTAGGGGAAAATAACCCTCTAGGCCTTATTACATTATTCACAATTTCAAAAATAATATAAATAATAATAAAATCAATCTTAAAACAATGATTTCATTTCCATTATAGCGGAAAGTGGCACTAGAGGGTTAACTTGAGCAATAAATTAAACGGATTTAAGGCAGAAATAATCCTATTCGATGCTAAAATGGTATCAGAGGCATATAGTATTATATAAAAGACAAGTGAGCGAAACCGGTAATATCATTTAGAAAGGGTTTCCTTTAAGGAACAAGTAAGCTTTTGTCGTCTTAAAAGTTAACTCCCCAGGAAATAAAGTGCAATTTCAAGTCTCTTCTAGGTTTAGGATACTCTTCTGGGCAAGTATGTTAATCTCCTTAAATCTAGACACACACACACACACACACACACACACACACACACTTTTGAGGCAAGGCGGCATCTGTTCTCTCTCTCTCTGGCTAACACTTAGCTTAATTAATTTATTATTATTTTGGGGTTTCAGTAGGGGAATCGTAGTCGTAAAGTTAAAGATAAGTATTTACATTACACCATTTTGAGCATTGAATGTTTCACTTTTAAAAGCGAGCAACAACAGGAATTGCCTAGGTCTAAACACTAAGTTTCGGTTTGAGATAGGTCTGCTACAGGATGCTCAGGGGGGGGGGGACTTATTATTATTTATTTATTTATTTTTATTTATATTTTCAAGGAGCTAACACAAGTCCTGTATAAGATCTAGATCTACACACAAACAGACTAAAGGGCAATCGAATGAATAAGATGCCTAACGGCAAAGCAATACTAGAGCTTTCTTTATGCTTCTTATTGATTTTATTATCCTTTATCACACTCTCAGGCACACACACACACACACGCGCGAGGCATTCAGTCAGTCACACCTGGAAATCTATGTGTAAGTTAAAAAAAAAAAGGAACTGATGATATTACAGGCAGGCGCTGGAGCTAGAGCCGAAGCTGTAGCTGTGTGTGCTATTTGTGAAGAATACTTTTATCCTCGTAGCGTATGATGGCATCGCCAATCTGCTTGCGCGACGCCAAGTGGATGCACTGCTCCCTGCCACAGCGCTCCGGAAGACCGCTGTCCGCTGGCAGGGAACCGCCCCGCGCCAAATGGTTGCGCAAATTCTGGCCAAAGCGCAGATTTGGCTCTACGCCGCGCAATATATGCACCGAATGCTGGGCCGCCACAAACATATCCAGGATGCTCTCCACCCCAGCGGGCCGCGGTGCAGCCTCATCTGTAGACGGCGGCAGCAGCAGCTGATCAATGTCCAAATCACTGCGGATGATCGGCAGGCCCTGCGGATGCAACAGCTTACGGGCTGCCCGAAAAGAAAACGAAATTCTGATATAAATACAAATAAATCTCGAATGGATTAACCCACTCACCCTGCACATAGTCCCGGCTGTAGAATGCTATCACATCGTGATTCCTGCGATCAAAGTAACCGCTGCTCTGGCTCACGTCGCAGGTGTCGCACTCCCGGCAAAACTGCGCCCAGTGGCACGGATACATCTGGAAGCCAATGGGCGCATACACCTGGAAGCCCTGGATTGTGTTCATGCGCACTCGGTTGAGGAAGTCCGCCTTGAAGCCCATGCCCGGTGTGGCCAGCAGCACCAGGGACTCAAGCCCCAGCTTGGGCAGCGCCAGGTCGGCCACCACCAAGCTGAGCAGCTGCCGCGGCCCGTACATGGAGGCGTGCAAAAGCCAGGCCTGCGGATCTACCGGATCGCTCAGCTGCTCCGGCAGACGGATGGACACCCAGGCTATCCGCGAACCATCCGTTTTGTATTTGGAGGAGAGATCCAAAGCCAGAGTTTTCAAAGCCTTGAAGGGATCCTCGTCGCCCTTACTGGGCGAGTCCAGACGATACAGAAAGATCTGCGGGGGTTAGATTATTATTATATCCAAGGACTCAACCCTTCCCCGCCATCTTACCTGCAACAGGAAGGTGTTGTCCTGGTTCTGCATACAAATCCGCTCGTACTGCTCCACAAAATCCAAGGCATCGGGCACCTGATGCTCGAACGCCGGCATTAGCATGGCAATCCGTGTGCTCTCCGTGACATAGGGCGAGGGCACCACCTCAACACGGCCCAAAGGCTTGACCACATCAAAGCTCTTGACCAACTGCCGGCGACTGCGACCGGATCCCTCCACCAGGCTGAGATGCAACTGATAGTCCATGCCGCGGGTGGCATCGAATTTCTTGTAGGCACTGTGCAGGCTGTGATAGCTTAACCGGGGATGCTTGAGGGCCGCATACTGCAGGGCAATCTCCAGGACCTTGGCAAAGTCCAAGGCCTCGATACGTGAGAGGGGGGCCACCGCATGCTCGGCATTGCCGTGCGGCAGGAAGCTGTGCGTGGCGTTTAGGAGCTGCCACGTGAGGATGTCGTGTCGCGTCTCCGGCGCACTTGGCGGCGGCACACCCAGCGGCCACCGGATCTCGAGGATCTTGTTTGAAATGCTGCCATTGGCAATGCGATATGATTTTTGTTCCAGCGCATAGCCTCGCTCCTGCACCAGCTCCAGGTGGTGCTGCCCAAGGATTATTTATTTATTTATTTATTATTTATTTTTTAACGTTTATGTTCTTACCTTGGAGTAGTAGGCGTGCAGGCGATAAAAGTCCTCGGGCGTCTGGACGGGATACACGGTGCTGGCATTGCGGAAGGCCTCCTCCTTGGCCAGATCGCTAAAGTCCCGATGCCGTCGTCCTGGAGCGTCCAGGGCATAGCTATACTGGCGCATTCCCTGCAAGAAATGAATATAATGAAAGCCATTTAGTAGGGAGGAGAGCACAGCGCCAGTTGGCCAAGGTCAAGGGCAAGTTCTGGGTCTGGGTCTGGGCTGGGTCTGGGTCTGGGAATCCCACGGCTCGCTGCCAGATGGGGATCTCTCTCTTTCTTTACGATCCATAAAAGCCAAGCGAGCGTAATTAAATTAACAATGTCGCTCTAAATGGAGCAGAGATCGGGGTCTGGCTGTTCCTTCCTCTGCAGTTTCTTTCTCTGGAGGAGTAGGAGTAGCAGGAGGAGTAGGAGGCGTGGTAGGATCATTAAAATTGCCGGCGCACATTAATCAATTCCCCGCGTTGCAGTGCAGCAGCGTCGTAGCAGCTTTGATGCCGCCGTTAAGCAAACTCTCTTGGTCAGTTAATTAAACGGAAAGGGTGCAAAAAAATATATAAAGGAGGGGAAAAACAGTCAGGCTTTTGTTTAAACAGTTGCAGTCAAAAGAAAAGAAATATCTAACAAAGATTGTCTTTACAATATATAAAAAATAAAACTGGGTTTTAAGGTAAATATATAATAAGTTAAATATATCCTTTACCCTACATCTGAACTAGAACCCATTGGGAATTATAAGTGTCGATGGGAGAGTACATTTTTATATATTATAAATTATAACTACATATATATGTAAATTAGGAATTAATTTTGAAATATTACCTCTCTATCCACCAAAATGAGATTTGTTTATGGGAGTCACAAATATTTAAAGTGCTATTGTGTTTACCTCAACTGTACCGGGGACCACACATATCACATAAATCATTCCCTGGACGCATAAATAAACGCGAATCCACAAACAAATCCAACGGAATAGGATTCGAAACCGAAATCAAATGAACATGAGATGCTGCTCCTTATGCTCTAAACAAAGTTTACTCATGTCTCTTCTGCGAAATCTAAGCAAAACTGTATGTTTATATACAAAAAATAGGTATAATCAATAGTCAGAAATGATAATGAGTAATGCCAAAAAAAAATCGAAAAGATTAACCACAAACTCAAGACCAAAAATATCTTTGGAAATCAATAATTAATTTTTGTAAATATAAATTAATAAAAGAGGGTTTTCACCAAATACGGTAGTCTCTGGACAAGGCTAAATCGACTCGCCTGCTGATGCATAAAAGTATGGTACTGGGTATATAAAAACACAATATTTAATGGTTTATATCAAGGAATTAAAAACTGTTTTTAATCTTTGATTTATAGAAATTAAAACTTGTAAACAGTTCTTCACTTGACTATTCTGGCAGCTGCTCTCAAACTGTCACGTCGCGAAGTTTAACACACAACACACACCCAACACATTCACAGCACACACACACTTAATCGACGGCTGAGAAGAAATTGTGTTGTTGCTACTCGGAAATTAAATAAACTGAGTTGTCCATCAACCTCTAGAGATGCGCGAGGCTGGTTTCTTTACCGCTTCCCGCTCTGATTTTCCCCTCAACCTATTTATTTATGCTTTTTCCCCCCCACAAAAAAATATCTGACGCACGTTGTTGGGTGTGAGAGTACTTGGCTTCTTGTTTTCATTTGGTTTTCTTTTTTTTAATTTTTTTTCTGGGGATTTTCAGGGTCAAAGAGAGATTTTCAGGTTTGTTCCAAAAGAACCTATTAACTAAATCGGGGTAATTTACAATAAATGTATTATAAAACATATATTATTATTGAAAATAATTTTAATATCCTTTAAAGTATAGGAACTAAGAATCCAAAATCCATTAGCAGCTATGCTGATATTGTATATCAATGAACTGATTTCTTCCCTGAAATTGAAGTATTCGTGTGTGTGTGTCTTTTTAGTGAAAAGCTAATTGTTTAAATAAATAAATAGGCATGTAGGAAGACGGAACCGAGCTGAGCTAACTGAGAAGGCATCAAAAAGCAAGCGGCAAATTAATTGAAGAACGCACAATGCCCACCATCTTGGAGTCTTTTCGGTGCCAAGTCAGTACGTATTTGGATCGAAGAAGGTAAATATATTTAGTATATTGGTAGCCAATTATTTGTACTTATTTGTATGGAAAAGTTTAAGCTTTGATTTGTGTTTAGTGCAAAGTCTGCATTCGGATTATATCACATTTAATGATAAATGTACATATTGTATTATTCTTTTATTAACAGAATGCGAAGTTCATAAAAATAAACTCTCTCTTTCGTTGGTTTTTGCTTGTACTTTGCAGGCAAAGCATGAAGACAGGCCCAGAAAGAGAGAGAGAGAGAGAGAGAAAAAGGGAACCAGAAAAGCAAGTGTAAAGCGAGAGAAAAAAAAAATCAAACTGAGAGGTTTTTTTTTTAAATAAAATTATTAAATTAATGTAATTATTAAAAGAGAACTCACTTGAAAACTCTCCTGGCAGCCGGCAACCCTACTGGCATACTTGACGCACCGCCCTATGTTGACGCTGTGGTCGCCAGTGCTACCGATCCGGACGCAGCGTTCCAGATTGTTGCGCATCTTGCGGATAACACTGCTGCTGAGCAGAATGCCTGCCTCCAAGGAGCAGTAGTTGCGATCACTGACACCGGGTGACACCTGATCCTGATCCGGATCCAAATCCTCACCGGGTGCTGGCTCATTTGAACGAGCAGTCAGACCGATACGGGCACCGCCCATATACAGATCAAACGTGATGCTCATGTGGTAGAGGAGCTTGGTTAGCTTGCGGGCGTCCACGTAGACATTGTCCGGCACCAGCAGGAAGTAGTCATACTCGTCCAGGTAATTGTCGGCAATGTACTTGACCACATGGAAGGGACGCCGACTCTCCTGGGTGTCCGTGAAGCCGACAATGTTCTTCAGCTTGTAGTTGGTCTTGACGCTGTCCGCGTAGATGAAGAACTTGATCTTGTTCACCAGGTGGGCGGTGGTGCGATTGAAGGCAGTGGCAAAGGTGTTGATGTGCTCCTGCGAGGTCATCACCCCAATGAAGATCTTCTCGCGGATGCCCAGCTCTGAGGAGTAGTATCGGGGTCGAATCACATTCTTTACCTGTCCGGGATAACGAAAAATATAGGTAAATTTAGTTTATGGATTGACCTAAAAAAATAACGATTTAAAAATAATTTTAAACAATTTTTTAAACTAAAAAGTAAACCACATAATGGAGGAAATCATATTCATTGGAGCTTGGGGAAATCAAAGGCCTGAGGAAAATGTTTGGATTCGTAATCAGAGCTGGCATTGGCTTCCCAGAACCGATTTCAAGGAGATCTCCCTAATAAATTTCGTATATCTCAAGTAGATCGAACGGGTACGTGACTCCTGGGGCAGAGCTAAGATATTTAAAGAAAGTGAATCATATTACCCAGCGCAGGGAAAATGATATGCAGATAGCTCTATGCTATGACGTGATCCCTGAAAAGTTCAAGTCAAAAGTTGTATTTGATAAATGAAACACAAGTGGCTTGCCCACCTGCCTATTTTTTTTTTTTTTTTTTTGGGTCTTTTATCTGCCCAATTACATCAATTCCTCCACGCTTATGTACTTATGGCGACTACCTCATAAAGCGAGTACTTCAAGTGGTTCCCTTTCCTTCTTCGCTTGGTTTTTGTTTCGTTCTTTGGCCACTTGAGAGAGGAAAGGTTTTAATTTGTATTTTTATTTTTTTGTTATTCTTTTACGACCAAGTAGATGACTGTTCAAAGTTTGAGAGGGCCGTTGAGGAATTCCCCTCCGCGCGAATATACATAACATATATCCATTATCTGGCAGCGAAACAATTTCCGATTGCGTTTCTCAGAATGCCCACAAACGATGATAGTGTCACTTTTAGGGAGTTAATGCTCTCTGACATTTGGATGGAATACTTCTAGTTATTTATTGTGTCGCAAGCAAGGCATGTGATTGGGCTCTATTTTTTTCTAGTTTTGCACAAGGAAAGGGTTAACTTTTTGCCAGTAACATTGAAAATAGAAAAATAATCGAATAAAGTCATCGATAATATCTAAAAAAAAGCCTTACAATCGATGACATTTTCATTTGTTGAACGTACGATATATATTTTTAATTTTAAACGCTTAAATATTCTGAAATGGCAAAATATTTTAAATTTCCTTAAAAAAAAAACACACACACAAAAAAATCCATAAACAAAATGTTTTAAAATATATAAAAAATAACTAGCACTTGGCAAGTAAATACTTCCTGCATAAACAAAACTCTCAATCATTTTTACTGCGAAACTATTGATTTGTTTTGGCTAAAACTTTATGGATTGCCAAGTATTTCGGCTTGTGAGTCACTGTGCAAGGTGCTTGGCAAAGATTTTTGAATGGGTAAACACTCATTTAGCTTGGCCCCTTGGCCAATTTTGCATGCATGCCACTGACTTTGTTGGCTAAATTATTGGGCGTCCTCCGAGACGGAGACTGAGACCGGCAATTGACCCAAAGAGATGCTCCTCCTATAGCTTCAAAAGCCACCTGCTCTGGCCAGCGAAACTCCACCTGAGCTCGTTAAATAAACAAAACGCCAATTGCCGGGTTGTGGCAATAGTCTACAGGAATTATGGCTAATTAAAAATCATTCCTAATAGACTTTTAATAACTGCAAACAAGCTGTTTGCTGCCAGGTTTATATATACAGTTTGTCAAGAAATTCTTTGCAAAATGATAAACGACACAGAATTTATTTTTTAAACTTGAAATATACCAACAAAAACTATTTTTTTCCTTAGTTTTTCTTTTAATTATTATAAAATGATGTTTTAGCTATTAATATGCATAAGAAAAAATAAAATATCCTTATTAATCATCACAAAAAACAACAAAAACAAAATAATCGCC
>VNJY01002662.1:0-17962 GCA_008042715.1 Drosophila bocki
CTGCCATTAAACCCCCCAATATTGAAATATAGCCAGATGAGCATCACTGATGCAGATGAGCATCAATGATGCAAGTGAGCAAAATTTTTCATTCGATTTGGCCTCTGTCCAAACTGGGGTAACAGGCGAACAGAAACCAGCAGCAAGCAACTGAAAACTGGTATAAACTGTTATAAAAACTTTTGGGCAAAAATAATAATTGGTATAAACTGTTATATTTCATGTTATGCATTTATACCTATTTGTTGCCGACAACAACAGCTTATGGCAACAACAACCATTTTACAACAACCTCCCTACAGCAGACCATCCAAATTTCCGAACATTTCCATGCAATTTGCCTGTTTCTCAAATTGGTGTAACTGGCGAACAGAAATCAGCAGCAAGCAACTGAAAACTGGTATAAACTGTTATAAAAAGTCCAAGTTTCGAACCTTATGGGAGCAAGCGAAAGTCAGCGGAGACTCAAACCTGGCTTCTTTCCCAAAATACAACTCTGTGTTGTCTGCTCTCTTCTTTTCTGGACACTTGCTATCCCTCTCTGAGCTGCCTGCCCAGAGTTGCATTTTGGGAAAACAGCCGTTACTTTCGCTTGCTCCTAAATGGTTCGAAACTTGGACTTTTTATCACAGAAATCCCAATGCAGAACAGCTTTCCGAATTGAATTTCATGCGTTATTGGCTGAGTTATAAATTTTCAAAAATGTTTATTGCCCCCCAAAATTTCTAGAATTTTGGTATAAATTTTATAAAAATCGGACAACTATATCATATAGCTGACATAGAAGCGATCGGTAAATGTATAAAATATGTAAAACTGGGAATGTAAAACTGAAACTGTCAAACTGTAAACATAATAAGTATAGGTAAAATTTAATGAAACTCTGTTTTGTGAGTGTTTTCAGCATTTAAATCTATAATATAAACATCGAAACCAATCTGCAAGGGTATACAAACTTCGGCGTGCCGAAGTTAGCTTCCTTTCTTGTTTGTTAATAATAATAATTATAATTTTAAATATTATTAATATTAATTATAATTATAGATATATAAAGCTTAATGCTTGGGAAATATGGGAAATCTTTAATCAGAGAGGGAGGAAAAATTCCAATGGTATAAGAAAAAGGATATATTCCCAAGAAAAAACCATTAACTAAATATTTATATATTATTTAGGTTTAAATACAAATCATTTTGAGATTAATTAATTCATTAAATTATATTTATTAATATTTTAAAATACTTATATCAAATTAAGATACACAGCTGCAAAAGTTAAGGTATTTTTAAGTTCGCCACCGGTTTCCCATAGTAATATATATACACACAAACATACGTCTACATATATATATATATAAAGTTGTACCTTAACAATAACATGTTTTCCTGCTTCAAATTTTCGCCTAAATAATTAATACGATTTTCCCTACTTCAAAGGAGGAACAGTTTATCCAACAATCATTATAATTTAAACATAAAAGAAAGCTCACTTTGAAAAGACAAAGTTTGTATACCCTACATCTTTGTAATGTAATGTAACTATCGATAAGTGCACAAACTGGATATTGTTATCGACCATGCATGATCAAAGATCACTACCTGAAGAGACTATCTAGAGAGCGCCAACGAGAGAAGTAATAAAAATAATAAAGAAAATTAGAGTTTTACAAAATATATATATTGTTAAAATACTTTTTTCAATAATATCAATTTTCTAATATTAAATTCGATCATTTTTATAGTGATAATATGTTGATTAAATATTAAATAAATAACAGTTGAAGGTGTAATTATCATACCCTCTAAAACCCCAACAAAAATCTGGTTAACAATGAAGAACATTTAAAGAAAAAGTTCATTGACTGACATTTGAAATTGATTCGTACCAAAGAACTGCCATTGATTTTATAATTACAGACCGAGAATGAGGCCTCGTCCAGGGCACGGGGCAGGTGTCCTGGTTGTACCTGCTCTTTGATGTCTATCGATTGCCAGGCGAAAAGTCTTAATTGAATCAACTTTGCGCCAATTCAGAGCCACCTCTCCGACAGTGGGGCCACACAAGCATCGAACTTTGGCGCCCACAGTGCGACCTCGACCATGACCATGACCTGAGCACTAAGGAGAAGAGACAGAAGCAGGAGCAGAAGCAGGTGAGCCAGCTGGAGTCTGTCCCCTCGCGCTGAGATTACATCGTAATTGTAATTACATATGAATTCGCGCGTAGCGGAAAGTTTTTCGGATAGCAAAGGAAATTAAACAAAGGGCGGAAATGAATTTATGGCCGCATCCAAGTTATTTTCTCATTAAATGGCTCTGCCGGATGGCAAGCAAGGAGGACAGAGTATTATCTCAGGTGAGCTTACACTGGGGGGGGAGGGAGGTGAGAGGTAGAGTTCATCCATCAGGATTGGCCTGGTTCTAGCTCTGGCTCAGGAGCTGGGGAACCATCAGTCAATCATCGGTCAAGTGGCGGCCAGGTGCGAGTCACAGAGTGACGATGTTATTGGAAGCTGCATAATTATTTCGCTGCGGGAAGCTTGGTCTTTGCCTCTGGAAACTTTCCACCAAAGTTTCCCTATTTCCTCATTTTCCTCAGGCCGCCCACATACACATATGCTGCGGCACATGGGGGGAAAATGGAAAAAAAAAAAAGCAGGGAGTTTGGGAAACTGTAACCCTCAGAGCCTGGGTTCTTGGCAGGGCACTCGTAAATGATTTTGTATGAATAACTATTAAAAAGTTAGCAATTCCCTCGATCCCCTTCGTCCCCCTTGAAGGCGGTTAAAACTTGGTGGGGGTTTGGCTTCAACTTTTAAATCAAATCTCAAACTACAGCAGGGGGTGGGGGTGGGAGTCTGGGAAAAGTTTTCCATTCGGCGAGTGCCCGAAATTGTAATGAAACCTTTTCAGCCAAATCGCTGTCGCCTGCCCCCCCTCGTCCGCCTCGATCCGCTCCTTTTTCGGCCCCACAGTCATTTGGGTAATGAACTGTTAGCGCTCTACAATCTGGCCAACAAATCTGTTTTGAATACTTTGCCCACTGCGCACAGTCAAATGCAAATAAACGACAACAGTCGCCACGGGATGGTTGGTAAAGTTAGGTGGATTGAGGAGTGTCCTCGGCTCACGGAGAAAAAATAAGTTGGCTACCCAGCGTGGGTAGAAAATAAAGAAACTTCCTTGGCAACGCGGAAAATAAGACCGCTTTAGGTTAAATATTATATTTGTCCTAAACTAATTGCATAAATGGTACAAAATAGCTAGAAAAAGTCCCAAAAAATTACAATAAAAAATTAAATAAAACGACACTATGTAAATGAACTTAGAAACTATACAAATTTGCGAGCTATCACTTAAGTCTCTCTAAATGTTCGCAAAGGGACTCTGAAAAGAGCGTTTAGTGACAAAAATAATTTTGTTGTAAACCATTTCTTATATCGTTGCGATAGTTTTGCAATAGTTTTACTGCACTTGCCTTGCAAAAAATATTACAAAAGGCTCGCAAACGATCCGTTTTCGCACTATGGTTGTTTTTTATTCAAAGGGAATTGCTTGTAAAGTTTTTCACAGTTTTTCTTTCTGAATATTGAATGCTAATTTATGGTCAGGCTCTCCCCCTTCAATATTCCAAGTAGATCTGGTAATTGCAAAACTTTATAATGAAATGCAAGTTGCAAGCTGTTCCCCCATTTTTATTTTTCGCTCCGTGTAAGGAGAGTGGGGGGCGGGGCCGGATGCTGCACGCAATTTAACGAGGCCTCGGGGCGTCCTGCAAAGGATTCCTTGGCAGATCCCGAGTCATTCGTTCGGTGGCCTTGATGGCGGTTCCTTTTGGATGTGGCTTTGCGGATGCGGAGCGAATGAGTCGTCCTGGAACGCTGTGGGTGTCCTTGCCCGGTGTATTTCTTTTTTTTTCAGTTTCTTTTTATGGACATCCCTAACGTTTTGTGCTCATCTCGGCGTTTATGGCGGCAGTCGCAGGACCGTTTCCGCTTTATGACCGGCAAAGGGAAGCCAGCCACAGCCCCGCTCCAGTTATGATTACCTTCGGAGACGCCATAGCCATCGCCATGGCCATTCCCCAAATGCAATTGATTTGATTCGCGCTGGGCACAAATCAATTTGAGCTCTGCCCGTAAACAGTTTACGGCTGGAAGATGCCTCCTCAACAAGTGGCCAGCCCATTAAATTGGCTCACATTATTGGGGGCTTTCGGTCCCCGCATCAAGATATTTACAATTTTGGCGCGCGTTTGCCAAATAATTTATCGACTGGGTGGTAGCAAACCCCATAGCTGGTGGCAGTATGAAGACGAACCACACCCCAGGACCAAGGACCAAGACTAGAACCAAGACCAGAACCAGAACCAGAGCCACAGGCAAGCAAGCACATTAATAACAATTTATTTCCGTCCTGCCAGCAGGCATTCCGCAGATTCCCCCATCCCTGGATGGTGGCAATACCTCCTGTCTCCTGCCCAAAACAAATTGCAACTGAAGGCTGCAGAAGTATTATCATTTCCACTGTCGCAATTTTGACTTTGACGGATTGCCGTCTACAAAGTCCACAAAAAAGAGTAGAGGTGAACTGGGAGCCGGGCTCCGTCCCCGCCTCGTTTCGGTTATTGGATGATGGCAAGCTGGAAATGAAAAGCACTTAATAATAATTTACAAGGTTCACACTCGGGCAGAGAGGAATGGGTACCAGTTAGGGCTAGAAAAGGATCTGGTAATGGATCTAGTAATATAGGGATTTCATTGCGGCTGAAGATGTTTAGAATTCCCAACTTGGTCTGGTCATAAAATAAGGAAAATTCAAACAAAGTAAAGAGTAAGATAAGTAAAGACATATATTAGAGATTTTTATAGAAGGCCGCTCTCATTCCCTTTTTTTTCTCTGTCTATCTTGTCTTTCAGTCTTTCAGTCATTCAGTCATTCAGTCATTCAGCCATTCAGTCATTCAGTCGTTCAGTCTTTCAGTCTTTCAGCCTTGTTTGTTATATTTAAAACCAAGAGCTAAAAACATAACTATTCCCAACTGTTTATTCAGGGGTCCCTTCAGCCATCTTGGCTTTTCGCTGTTCACCTGTTGCTCCCCCCTCCCCTCTATATCTATTTGATGATTGGAAATTTTCTTTGAAATTCGATGTCCTTGGCTTCGTCGCTACCCACGCACTGAGTGACAAAGCTGACAAAGTGATGAAGGAAATGGAAACAAAGCACAAGCCAGTGAAAAATTGAGGAAATTCTCATTTGTCAGCCTCAGATGTTGGCATTATTTACATGCATATATATAACATATATACATATATTCAAAGCGATAATTGAATTGAAATTTTGCCCCCTTACAATCTGCGCCACACACTCACTCACTAATTAATAGAAAATAATTGAAAATTGAGTTGGAGTTCGGGGAAGGACAGGCTGCCAATATAATCGCAGAGTCTAATTTTTGTACGAAAATCACTGCTAATGGTCAGGCTCCTGAGAGCCTGGCCAATGCATAATTAAAAGCAAAATTTCCCAATTTAAATAATAAGAAAACAATGAACAGACGAAATGCTTTTCGGCCGGGCCAAAAGCCGCCAAAAGCCCGGGCCAGAGATTACAATGTAAACAGCGGAGCGGAGCCCAAAGGTTAGGCCTGGCTCAAAGCCAGGAGGAGGGATCAAGGGTGAGGTACAGACACGGACACGGCTGTAGGCCCGATGAGACACTGCCGGGCTTAATGGCCGTAAAATGCTTGCCAAGCGGCCAGACGAGGTCACGGCAAAGCACACATTTGTCGGGGGGCCCGAAAGGAAGCGAAAGGACACTTACTGGGCCTGGACCGTGGCGGACCGCACCGGACCGGGATCACGACATGTAGACGGACATTACAGTCCGGACCCGGACCCGGAGCCGCAGCCGGCGTATGTTTAGCCCTGCAAGCTTACGATAATAACACAATTATGTACTTACATAATTAAAGTCGTAAAGTGCACAAAAACACACAGGACAAGGCAGGGGGACAAGGACACTGGGAGAAAACAAAACCTTTGGATTTTATTGTTAATTTCAAATACACAAACTAGGTAGAAGGAGAGGAAAGGCCCATATGGAGAGTATTTACATACACTTTGATATTACGAACTCTATCATGTTTTTGGCTCTGTGCACCGACCACCGCAAGGATGTAGGCAGGAGCTCCAGACTTTGATTTTGATTTTGATTCGCGGCGACCACAGGTCCCTGGTTTTTATTTTTTCGTTTGTTTTAAGTGACAGTGGGGAAAATGCAAACGAAGTGGAAACCGAAAACGCTGGAAAAGCGGGAGAAAGACCCCGTGTCCTCCGACCGCTGTCCAATCGGAGGGTGCCGCAGATTGGCCAAAAGATGGGCTCAAATAGCAATCCTCCGTCGGCGAGGGAAATCGCTTGGAAGTGTAGCCAAGACTGGATTGCAGCCTTGGTAGCTAGGGTGGAGGAGTGGTAGTGGGTGGAGAAGTGGTAGTGGGTGGAGGAGTGGAGAGTGGTAGTGGGTGGTGGAGTGGTGGAGTGGCTTAGTTTCGCTTCAGCTTCAGCTTTTTACGCGTGCTTATACGCATTTGTTTTCCCATTTCGAAAGTTTTCCCAGCTTGCATTTGTTGCCATTCGTTCGCTCTGTTGATGTTATTAATATTTTATGCTTATGCGCATAACAACAATGAACGGCAGTGGCAACAAAGGAAGGCAAACAAAAGTATCCACTTTATTCAGATACACAGATACAAATACGGTTATAGATACAGATACAGATACAGATACATATACAGATGCAGATACAATTGCCCAAAACATACACATACCCTTAACCTCGTTAGAACTGCTCCTCCACGGCACTTGAAACTTTTGCCCGATTCTAATTCCAATGCGGGCGGGGCGGCTTCTAATAGCCTCACACCCTCCCTGGCTCGGACCTGGACGCGGAATTCAACCTGGAATTCTTGGACCTGGTCTTGGACCTGGTCTTAGACTTCAACTCGAACTCCTTTGGCCAGAGGTAAGCCGCTTAAGAGACAATAGCAAAACATCAACAAGGACTTTGTTGCCGAGTAAGTTTCGTTTGAAAAACACAACCCTATTGATACGACCGCAGACCGATTTGCCAGATCGCAGGGCTTTAAAGTACTGCAAAGCACTTGGCAACTAAGGTGGGACACCACCCACCCAACCACCACCTACCCATCTCCATTGCCACCCCAAGCACTCAGCCATCCAAAAAGTCGCACACACATACACACGCCAAAGAGAACGCATAAATATTATAACGTAATTTGAGCTGCCATTTCACGGCCTCTGGCAGCCAGAAATTTGACAACCTCCAGTGCCGTGTAGCAGAGTGCTGCCAGGGTGGTTTCAAGAGTTTATAGTGGCGATAATAATCAACAATAATTGATAAAAATCGATAATAATCGATATTAATCAAGAATAATCGATATTAATCAAGAATAATCGATATTAATCGAGAATAATCAATAATTCTGCGTTGATATTGTCGAATTGTATTTATTTGAAAATAATTAAGTTACTTTTGCAACTAAAAACAATACTTATTTTAATAGTTTTTTATATATTTTAATGCATAAAACTATTGTTGAATAAGAATAAGATGCGTAACGCATAATTTACGCTAACACAAATTCGTAAAGGTAAAAATGTAGACCTATTTTTTTCTTTCTCTATTTGTATTTCTTTTCTCTCTCTCTCTCTCTCTCTCTCTCTCTCTCTCTATCTCTCTTTCTCTCTGGTTTTTAACAAGGAGAGTTTAGGGACAGTCCTAAAAATTCGTATGGCGTTACGCATCTTATTCTTTGTATTGTAATTTATTCAACAATAGTTTTATGCATTAAAATATATAAAAAACTATTAAAATAAGTTTGACCTTCTTACTATTTAGTTTTAATTAAAATTACAAATTTAAAGTTGATGTTGCTACTTTTCTTAAAACATTACACTTCTTATTATTGATATTATTTATTTGGGTACTCTAGAAATAAAATATATAAATAAAATTAAGATTGCAACATTCTTAATGTATCTTTCACTTTGAATTAAAATCCCAAATATAAAGTTAGGGTTACTAATGTTTTTAAACACACTTCTAATTTTATTCTTGATATTATTTATTTAGGTATTTTTAAAGAATTAAAATATATAAATACTTTTCAGTTTTAATCAAGCCTAATAAATTTTTTTTTAATTATTTAAAAGTTCTAAAAATTCCATATCAACAATTTAAAAAGAAACTATTATTTTAAAATATTTTATAAAATTTTCTAATTTTATGTTATTAACTTATTATCTTAGCGTAGCAAGTTTACACTTATAATTGTTGCATTTTTATTTTTATTTTATATTTTTTATATTATTAATTTTTATTTTCCATTTTGAATTAAACCCCAAACACCTTAAACTACCCTCGCCTGACTCCATTTCGCTGTCTGCTGTTTTGCCGCTGTCTTTTCGCCGAATTTGTTGATATTGTTATTTTACAATATGTAAAACGTTTACCAGGAATTCACTGGAGCATTGAACCAAGCCCCCGACAAGGCTCAACCTGAGCTACCCACAAAAAATACAAAAAGGATCCCAAGGATCCTGTTGCGAAGCGGAGAACATTGACACTTTTCAACTTGGTGCATTTGTCGTCAAAGTTTCCAGAGAAGAAGGAGTGCTCTTCATGCCCCTTTGGGGACGTGGTCCGTCGCTCCATTATCAGAGTCATTAGTTGCCCCGCCAGCTGTTGCTCCTCGGTGAAGGTGACGGCGGCCTCCTCGGGCGGGGTGATAAAAATTGATTGCCTTACGGGCGATTGCAACACGCATAAAATCGGGCGTCGCAGCTACTGCTGGCCATTGCCACTCAATTTGCAGAAGGCAAGAGGAGCTAAAAGGAAGGAGCTGGCAGCAAGGAGCAAGGAGCAGCTCCAACATCATCGTCGGCCATTAAAATTCCGTTAAACGAAATGAAACTGAAAATGGGAATGGAAATGAGTTTGGGTTTGAGTTTGGAATTGGGAAGCGTCTTGGCCAGTTGCAGTTCCTTTGAGCCACGCAGAAATCTCACGATTCTGCATTAAGAATTTTATATGCCCTAACATGTGGGGTAGTACTGGCTGCTTGCTCCCGCTGTGCTTTGCCCCTGTACTTGATTGGCCTCCTCGCCTTCGGTGTGAATTGCTGTGGAAATGAATTTATGTCTGCCTGCTTAATAATTGAAAATGCCAATCAGCAGGGCAGGCGAATGAAGGGTCCCAAGGATTCGCTCAAAGAACACAAAAAATATTTTAAAGAAATACAGAAGGGGACTCACCTCGAGAGCCAACTTAAGCAGCACTACTAAATTTTGAAACGTAAAATTTTAAACGGTTTAAAAAACTCTGATTCGAACACAAACTGATTTTAAGTCTTAATTTTCCAAATTCACCCTGATTTATCCCTTAACCAATTAAGTTTTGTTGCCAATTTAAATCGCAGAACTGAATTTACACTTTCTGAGCTCCATGTCGAGTGCCTGATGCCTGCTGCCAGGACTCAAGGACACAAGGACACTGCATTTGGCCCGTTTGCTCACTCCAATGATTGATTGATAGATGGCTGGATGGATGTTGATGTGGAAAAGTTTTCTAGCTTCCATTTGCTGATAAACTTTGAAATTGCAGCAGCAGCAGGAGCATCAACAGGAACTGCATTGCTATGTCCTTGCAATCAGACTCACTTCGACCCCTGGACACATCAACTAATTTGCAACGACAATGGAGCAATTTGCATGGCTCGTTGTGACCCGGCAAATGGCAATTTAATAAGCCCCACACCCGGCCAAAGGATGCACAGGATAAAGGGATGCTCGCCCACGGACACTAACCAAGTTACCCTCATAATATGTAATAATGACGAAGACGAGAGCAAGAAGCGGGAACAGGACTCGGTACTGGTACTGGGAACCTCTTCTTCCTAGGATCTTTGCAATGCAGGCCAGGCCAGGCCAGACAGTACCAAAAGGACCATTTGATTTCCGCTTAAAGCGGAAGTCTCATTTGAGCCAGGGAGTGGGTAGTAGAGCGGCGTTTGCATGTGTAATTTGCACAAATTGTTACAACGAGCCCGAAGCCAAGGCAAATAAGGCCAGTTGATTGTATTTAAAGTTTCTTTTCTTTTTTGAGCGAGATAAATGGCAAGAGAGAGCCAAGAAGGGAGAGAGCGGGTAAACAGGACGAAACGAGGCGAGTTACCAACTTCTGGAAGATGAAATTTATAGGTAAGATGGGGTATCTGTGAATTTCTACAAGTTTAACCTATATACCCTATACCTTCACTTTAAGGTATCTCTATAAAATAGCAATAATATCTAAGTATCTCTGAGTATTAAAATAAAAAAATGAGTATTAAAATAAAAAAAAAAAAATGAATTAACAAATCCTTTTAAGTATCTAAGTATCTCTTAAAGTCTCCAAGTATCTATTTAGGAATTTCTATAAGAATATAAGTATTATTACACCATTTCACTTTAATGTATCTAAGTATCTTTACAAGTATAAAGCATCTTAGTATCTTCCCGAGTATTAAAATATTAATTGAAATAAATAAACTAATAAATCCTTTAAAGTATCTAAGTATCTCTTAAAATATCCATATCTCTATGAGTATTTCTATAAGTATTAAAATATCTCTTAAGGTATCTAAGTACCTCTATAAAAATAGCAATGATATCTAGGTATATTTCTCAGTTTTTGTATAAGAATTAAGACATTTAAAAGGACTTTCCCTGTAATGTATCTAAGTATCTTTATAAGTATTCAAGTTTCTTAATATCTTTATGAGTATTAAAATATTAAAAAAAAATAAATAAACTAATAAATCCTCTAAAGTATTTAAGTATCTCTAGAAGTATTTATGTATGTATCTCTCTATATATAATTTTAGTATCCAAGTATCTTTATAACATTTTATCAACTTTATATATATTTAAAGATTATTTCTGTGAATTAAGACTGGCCAAGATTGAGCTTCTAGTAATAATGTCTTCGATCTACCGCTTCTTATAGTCACTTCTCTTAACAAAAATCCACTGAGTGTGTTGGCCCAGAAAGTCCCATTCTCGTAGACTTGATAATGTTTACTTAAGCCGTTTCTTTTGCGCAGTGACTTGAATTTTCCCCCAGTCTTTAGACTCCACACCAAACCCATGCCCAATCCCAAACCCAATCCCACTCCCAATCCCAACCCCTCGGCGTAATTTCGTTTTCGTTTTGCAGGCGCATATCCGGCCAAGTTTTGCTGGCGAGGAGTGGGGGATTAGGAGACGCCGCGTGCCAAAGTCAACGCCGGCAACCGGATATCCGCAACGAGGAGCGGGGCGGAGCTCCTGGCTGAGCAGCCGGGAGGAGCAACAACTGAACAGTAAACATAAATAAAGTGCGGCCGCAGCGAGAGCGAGAATACTATATTATATAGTATAGAGAAGAACCAGAGCGGGTTCGAAACAAAGGCAAAAGGAGCTGGGACGCTGGGACTCAGGCGGCAGGAAGCAGGACCGAAAGGCGTGTTCTTTGCATACACAAACGACTTAAGCTAGTTCCTTTTGGAAATCCCTCGACTGGTAACTCCGCCTAAAATTCTGGAACTCCCAAGAACCTGACCTACCCAAAAAAAAAAACAACAAGATTCGATATAAAATTACTCCTAATCCATGAATGTTTATCCTTGGGAAAGCAAGGACATCGGGTAATCCATGTGGCAAAAGTTGATTAAGAATGTTTCTTAGTTTTATTTCGAGACTTGAATAGCGAATAAAACGAAAATAAATTTAATAAAATAGTAATAAATAAGAAAATATTTATTTAAGAACTTATTTTAAACTTAAAATTCTTTTTTTAATATTTTCTTCAAATGTTTGATTTAACTTTAAAGGTAAATATATAGAAAATTGTGTTTACTGGCGAACTTTCTTGCTTTTAAATTGTAGTAATTGTAGTAATAAATAAGAAAATATTTATAATGGGTATAAAGAACACATTTCAAAAAGAATTAAGTACACTATAATACGGAAAAATGTTTAAAGAAACAATTAAAAATCAAACAATTTGAATTTTGAATATATATTCAGGTTATCTAAACATAAAAACATCGTTTAGGTATTTTATAATAGCATTATACAATTATTTAACTATTATAGCCAAAGTCCACTAGACTTACACCAATTACTTGGGCATTTTCAAACTCCAAGAATTAGAGGCGGTCCAGTGGAGAAGCCATGTCCCCACTTGACGGAGGTAAAGGGATTGCTGTATTTTTCCATACTGATTTGTTTGGGGACAACTTAAAAAATCAATTTGCCGCCGCACAAAGGGAAGCCGCTGCCAGGTAGCCGCCGCCGCCGCCGAGGGGCTAGCAAACAACCAGGAGAAGTCCAGGAGCCAGGAGCCCAGGGAGTCCAAGGCATGCGTAGAAATATGGAAAATTTCAATTTGTTTTTTGTGTGGAAAAAAGTTTCTGACACTTTTCCAGGCCAAAAGCAAAAACAAACAGAAACGAAATGAAAACTTTTTCGTGCTGGCCAGTTATGAAATCGCTTATTACCCGAACCTGGTTCCAGTTTCCAAAATCGGGGGCAAGAGCTCCTCCTCGAAGGGATCTGAACCCATCTGAACCTGGCTCTGGGTATATGTATGTACATATATTTGACTTTACGGTTTCCAGAAACTATGTGGAAAGTTTCGCTTATTAAACGTGGAAAAGGTAAGCAAGCAGGCTTGGCAAATTGTGAATTGGCCATCAGGAGTCCTCATGGAATTGTTTATACACAAGACAAGGACCTACTCCCTTCATATTCGTGTCCTACACCGACTTGTACTCCTCCGACTCACTCCTCCTCCTATAACCATGTGTGTCGTCGTAATAGAATGCTAAAATATTCATAAATTGCCGCAAACACTGGGCAGGGAGGACGTAGCGGGACACACCCCCTTGAGATAATAAGCCCCATTGCCGGAGCGAGTTGAGTTGCCTTGGAGAGCAGCCATCAAATTATACGCAAATATTGAATTAATGAAATTATTGACAGGCGACTGGGCAGGAGTGGGTGCACGTAGGAGAGCCAGGAGCTCGACTCTCTAGAGGATTACTCGCCGTGTGCTCCACTTGTTGCCCCCATTGGGAGGAAAGTTGGGGGGTATGACAGGTTTCTGTGGTCAGTGAATTGCCAAATAAATTATACAAAATTGCCGGCAAAGGTTCAATCAACTCCCTGTTTACCGTGGGGTGGATTCCTGGCCACATAAAAAAATATATATATGTATAAACAATTCAAGAAAATGGCATCATTTGTGGGAATTACAAGTGTAACAATCCGGTAAATATCTTTGTTAAGTTTTCTGTAATTTTTGGTTACTCTGAAAGAGTAACTCCTACTCTTTAGGAGTGAAAATACTTCCTCTGAATCTATAATTCCATTATTTATTCAGAAATCCCCATTGAGAGCCCGGTTTATTCCAACCTCAACCTGATTCCAAGCTCAATTCCATTTAAAAATCGCTCAAAACCGAAACTATAAGAGTCCTGATTCCTGCCTAGGTGCTGCTGCCTCCAATGGTGTTTTCCCCACTGGCATTCCTTTTCACTTTTGGCAAATTCCCCCAACAGAAGCACAAAATATGCAGGCTCCCGTGGCACACTCACACTCACACACTTGCAAGTGATGATTTGACACAATGCCAGCCCAAGGGGGGTTGGGTGGCCGAGGGAGTGTATCAAAAAGTTGCAACACTTTATGGCCCATAAATATTTATGTCTCTTGTTGCCTGTTGTTGTGGGCGCACTTTGAGGTGGCTTTCCAAAAGGGAAGAGCAGGAGCTGCGAGTGTCGACGGAGGCCAAAGTCGATGTAGCCAAATATTTTGGCAACGAAATGCAGGCACACACACACATAGAGCAGAGCCCGTTGACAGGACATTTTAACGAGCTTGGAATTGGGTCCACTTTGAGGATAACAGGAGGAGGAGGAGTGTGGGTACCTATGTACATATGAGAAACCCTGGGAAAATCAGTAGATACCGTAGACTCTGTTCTCGCTGCTTTTCCGGTCTAGTGCCTGCCCTTTGATCCGCCGTCGACGGTTGCCAGGACGCCCACGGATTTTTAATAAAGCAACACAAGCCAACACCTTGGAGGAAGTATCATAACTGTGCAATGTAACAAGTAGAAAACTCACCCCCAGCTCCACGTAGATGGTGTAGATGGGATAGGGCAGGGCAATCACCATGCCGGTTAGCCAGGTGGCACAGCAGCACACAAAGCCAGGGAGGCGTCCCTTCAAAGGATCGTTGAGCCAGCGCATGCGGTCCCAGGCGATCAGGATGTGTGAGATCATGGCCACGTGGAGGGGAATGTCCTGGGGAAGAATCACATAAAAATACAAAGAGTTAGTTGTGGGTTCAAAGGGAATTTGGACAAAACCTAAGCTTAAGGAGCGGTCTTAAGGCAACTTGTCAGATTTCTGGCAGTTTCAGCTTCACCTTCCTTATCCTGTTCCCCTTCCTGTTCCTGTCTGTGCCTCCCCATCAATCATTCTATTAAACACACACGTGACTATGCCCCGTGATAAATGTCTGAGTGTGTGTGTGTCTTTTTTTGGAGCTTTAGCTATTTGTCGCCCCCTTTTGTTATAGCAATCAAATCGAATCATATCCCGTTCCGTAACCCATATCCTTCGAAATAGAATCTCCTGCAGCGTCAAGGTTGTAAATGTAATCATTTGTCTACTGTACGGACGGCGAGCCTAATCGAATTGCCAGTCGGTTGTCTGGAGGAGAGGGGAGTCTTCCATCTCCTTACTCCCTGATCCCTGCCAGGACATGGCTACATTTCCCCTGGTCGCATTTGTTTTCGCCACACAAAGGCATCAAATCGAATGAAAGTATACGATTCCATTTGCTTGTGATTTTTGACTCCGGCGCTCCTACACCTCCTCCTCCTGCTTGTGCTTCTACTCCCGCTCCTCCTAGAATGTGTCAATCACGGTGGCCTTCATAATGAGGTGAGGCAGCAGGCAGGCAGCAGGCAGGAGGCATCCCCCTCGACCACAATTGTGTGAAAGGACACCAGCAGGCGCTGCTCAATTGAGCGCGACCGGATGCCATCTCCGGCACACAGCCAAATGGTATAAATATAGCCCAGAGCTGTAGTTAACAGTGATTGCTAAAGAATATATAAAGGATATATATATATATACATATACCTACCAAAAATCAAGTCTAAGAACCCAATTCCCACTCCCCCATTCCACTCACCTGCAACATGGGCAGAAAGAAGCACAAAAACTGACCAAAGATCCAGTTCTGGATGAGCATCACCATCAGGGAGACGGGCAGGACGAGGGCACATTGTACAAAGTGGCATAACGCCAGATTGATGATGAACGCATGGGTCACATCCTTGTACAGGCGATGGTACATAATGTACACCACAATGGCCACGTTGAGGACCACACCCAGCAGAGCCAAGGCCGCATATTGGATGAGAAAGAGCCAGTAGACCGACTTGATGCTGGACTTGAGGATCGGCCCACTGAGACGCTCCATGTCCGAGGTCTCGTTGACATGCCAGTCAAGGAACTGGGAAATGGCCACCACATATTTGTCGGGCATCTCTTTCAGTTTATCGCCACCAGAGCCCGCCACGCCGCCACCATCGCCCACAGAGCCACCGACGGCTACACTGGCACCACCACTTGTACTGGCCGCCAGTTGGTAGGCCACTGGTACTCCACCAGCTGTCACTCCACCTCCGACCAGGGGAAGCTGCTCAGCGGGGGACATCCTTAGCACCTGGAAAGAGAGAAGAGAGAGGGAAAGGGGATTTAATTGATGGCATATACAAGGATATTTTCTGGGAAAACATGTACAAATTACAAAGCAGGTCCTGGCACCTACAATTGATGTCCTTGCATACCCAGCTACATATGCAAAGTGTTGCCAGACGCCTGCGGTTCCAGCAAGATTGAGGGCCAAGTTTTGTCAAGTTATGCCAGGCACATTGTCGGTTGCAAGGATACAAAAAAAAAGAGATATATACAGGAGAGGTAGATGTTTGTCCTTTAAGGAGTTAGAAGAGCCTAGAGTTTTGACTTTCTGTCTTGGGATAAAAGTCAGGCTGGTCTTTGGGAATGATCTGTTAAAGGACTAGGACTTGCTAAATATTAAGCTGATCCTGGCATCCTAGACACTTTTGTCGCCTGGCCATTCCCTCACTCAATTCATTCATTCATTCAGTCACCGTTTCATTGTGCACCATTTGCCCATTGTTTTGTTTCTTGTTGCTGCTCCTGCTCTTGGCCCTCCTCCTGCGGTTGTTGTAGTTACGTTTAGTTTGGCACTCCTTTGTTTTGTGTTTTGTTTTCCCTTTGTTTCGGCATTTGCAGCGGAAATTGCCGAAGGAAAGGAAAAGCGAGCCAGGGCGAAGTGCTGCAGGCGAGCATCAGAGACAGGCAACACGATATGGAAATTGAAAATCTGTATGCAACGTCCGTTGTACGTCCTGCGGTATGGAGCTTAACATTGCCACATGTCCCTACAGGTGGAGAAAAAAAAAGAAAGCACAAAGAGGACCATACATATATCTAGCTCCCTTTTTCTTCACACAGGCTAGTCCACAAGGACATAATCGATCCTAGCAATAAAAAACAGAAAAGAAAAAGGGAACATATTCACAATTCTAGATCTTCAGGCTGGAGACACCCGATTTAAACAAAATCTTCCCATTTGATCACACAGGCTAGTCCACAAGGACATTACCAACCTAGCAATAAAAAAAGGAAAAAAAGGGAGAATAAGAAGAAAAGTCTAGATCTTCAGGCTGGAGACACCCGATTTAAACTCTAGCCCAGAAAAATGCTACTAAACAAAGAAAATTCCCAGAATTAAATTCAAGCTTTCCCTTCTTCAATAAGTCGTATATATTCCCATAAATTATATATATTCCTATACATAATATATATTATATGTATTTTCTTTATTATAATATCCTTTGATTTTTCCTGCAGTGAATTGCAGGCGTTGCACGCCCTTTCTTGGCTCAGGTCTGGAATTTCAATCTAGACAGGCAGACAGACAGTCGCTGAGGGAAAGGACGAAGCACAGGACAGGGACACACACACACACAAGAAGGGCACGTAGCTGTGTGTTTGTGTGCTGACCGTAGCAGCCGCAGACAAACATGCCACGCCCACAGCCCACAGCCCACCGCCCATTGCTTTGTCGTGTTTTTTTTGGGGGGAATTCCCTTCGTCTCCACGGCGCTCGCTCTTTCAATTTGAGCAGCAACTTCCGTTCAATTTATTGTTGCTAATTTTTCTTCACTTGACTCAAAAAATAACAGAAAATAAAAAAGAATAAGAAAAAACAGGGTGCCCCAGGCGGTTGTCAAAAAACCGCCAATATTAAATTGCCTTGAATGAAATGATGATTGAAGCTATAATCGCGGTAAAGTACAAAAAAAAAATTTTAAAATACAGCCTTGGGCATTTCCCGCTTGTTTTTCATTTGCAGGGAAAATGTAATTTCCCTAGAAAAAATATTTATAAAAGGAAAATAGCATAAAAATATACAAAATAAATAAATGTATTCGGAAATGAAGGAATTACAGGAATTAAGTTTCACGCAATATATCAGAAAAATAAAGCAAATAATGGAAAAATTATGAATGAATGATATTATGATATTATGATATTATGATATTATGATATTATGATATTATGATATTATGATATTATGATATTATGATATTATGATATTATGATATTATGATATTATGATATTATGATATTATGATATTATGATATTATGATATTATGATATTATGATATTATGATATTATGATATTATGATATTATGATATTATGATATTATGATATTATGATATTATGATATTATGATATTATGATATTA
>VNJY01002664.1:7297-28065 GCA_008042715.1 Drosophila bocki
AAAAAAATATAATAAAAAAATAAATACAAAAATAAAATTATATAAAAAAAATATATATATAAATAATAAAAAAAAAAATAATAAATAAAAATAATAAAATAAAAATATATATAATAAAAAATAAATACAAAAATATAAATATATAAAAAAGAAATATATATATATAAATAATATTACAAAATTAAAATAAAATAAAATTGAAAATGAAATTAAAAATCGAAATAAAAATAAAAATAATGCTAATAAATATTAAATAAGACCTTTTAAAATGTTGTCTAAAAAAATCAATAAATAATGTTAATAAATAATAAATAAGCCCAAAATAATTCAATTAAATCCAAATCAATCAAAAGTTAATTCACCAAAGACTTTATTTAAACTAAATAATAAATACATATAAATATAAATCAATAGCCATCAATTTTTAGACAAAGTGAAAGATAAGATAATCAATAATTTATATAGTTAGATAATTAATAAACTAATGCCAATCGATTGAATAATAATGACTGCAAATTATTCATTAAATTAAGCCCCTAAAGACGCAAAATAAGCTTTAATTGATTGAAAAAGATTTTCAAATAATTAATTATTTAAATTATTGATTTTTTGTTTACAAAATAAATATATTAAAGTTTAAATTGGAGTTTCAAAGCCTGCAGCCTAGTGCCAAATGCACGGAAAGTGCATTAACTTGATGGTCTGTTCAACTAATTAACTCGAAGCACGAGAGGAAGCTGGGCATGAATGGGGGTCAGGTTGTTGGGTCAACTTACTTGGCATCCGATTCTGGCAGCTGCTGATGCTGCTGCTGCGTGGAGAGCAAGTACTGGGTGCGGGCCTCATCGTGGCTCTTCTTCTTCAGGTCATACATCTTCTGGCGCTCGTGCTCAATCACCTGATGCCCTAAAAAATATTTAAAAAATATATATAAAATTAATTTAAATATGTATTTATTAAAAATATAAATATAAAAAATATATATATAATATTAATTTAAATATGTATTTATAAAAAATATATATAATATTAATTAAAATATATATTTATAAGAAATATATATAATATTAATTTAAATATGTATTTAAAAAAAATATAAATAATATAACTCCCTACCTTGTTGTGCCAGCAAAAGCTTACGATTCCTCTCAATCTCCTTGATGCTGTCAAAGATCTTGGTGCTGGCACCCTGACTGGTGGATATGGGTGCATCATTGGCCACCTTGCAGCTACGATCGATGTCATCCTGCGATGGCACACGACGCTCCAAAGGATTCACCTCGAATCGATCGCTTTGCAGCGATAGATTGAAGCTAATCTGCTCGCAACTGCCACCGATATTCTCGAAAAGCTGCAGCGGCACACGTTTCGGGGTGCTCGTTATGCCAGTGGCCTCGATTTTGTGATTATAAAACATATTTTCGTTGACACTCTTGGACATTAGATCCTCGTGATTGCGCAGCTTTGGACATAGAAGCTCGGCGGATCCAAACAGAGACTGAGACATGACACCGCCATTGATTAGATTGCTGCTGCTGCTGCTGGTTTCAGGCGAAGGCGGAGGTGTGTCATGCTCCGGTTCCTGCTCCTCTTCCTCATCCTCGCCGGATCCAATTTGTATGCGCAAGGCGGCCAGCTCAGCCTCAAGGGTGAGACGCTGCTCGTGACGCTTGAATTCCTCATGGCTGGCATGATGCTCGGACTCCTCCTCGAAATACTGAAACTCTAGATCCTCAAAGGTCTTGCGATCGCTCTCCAAGGACTCGCACACCAGCTGCAGTTCCTCCTTGAGGCAGGCATTGTTGGGTTTCTGCTTTAACATGGCTCGAAGTCTGTGGAAGGAGGAAAAAAAGGATTTAATACGTTTTTTTTTTATATTATTTTAGATAAATTCTTACTTCTTCAGCTGATCCTGCTTCATCTCAATGGACTGCTTCAGCTTGGCCTGCTGATTCTCCTCCATCACCCTGGTGGCATTCCTTTGGGCCTCCAAGCGGCGAACACGATGCTGCAAGGCCTGCAGCTGCAATCGAGGCGAAGCTGTGGCAGCCAGCGGCTGTTCATCCATTTCCAACTAAGAAGAGAGTTGTAAATACCACAAAAATTTCCAAGAAACCTTAAAATGTAAACCCACCTCCAGATTATCCACTCCAGACGATGGCGGCAGCTCCGCCAGTTCCCGCTTGACTTGCTTGCGCCGCTGGATAAGCTCTCGCCGCTGGCGTTGCTCCAAGTGTATGCTCCTGGGCGCTGGCGCTGGCTTTCGGCTGGACTTCGGTGATGACTGCGTCTGTGACTCCACAGCAGCCTGCAGGTTCAGGGTGAGATTATTGATGTTCTTGTTGCTCCTGGGCTTGGGCGAGACCAGGCGATCCAATTGCTTCTGCTTGCGATCGAAGGACTTGAAGAGCTGCTCGTAGTCCCGCTGCAGATTGGGAGCCGGCGGCTTGGGGGCCAATGGTGGCTTCACCATGTTGCAAATGGGTATGGCAACGGGGGCAGAGGAGACCTGAGCTTGTGGCTGAGCCTGAGCCGGAGGCGGACTGATGGCCAGGGCAAAGGCATTGCCAAAGGATATCTCCTTTTTCGGAGACATACAATTCGTACGAATCTTGGTCCTGGGACTCTGGGGCACATATTTGCCCACTCCCACGGGATTCACCAGATTCTCATGGCTGGCACGTACAGCGGCAGTTGGTATAGCCCCAGAGCCACCTGATCCTCCGCCGCCACCTGCATTGCCAGCTGAGGCTGGCACATGTATCTGACCATTGATCTCCACACGATTGGGACCCAGCAAACGGACATTCTCGTAGCCCGAGGAACTGCTCAACATGGCCGTGCTGCCACCTGAACCGGTCTGCTGTTGCGTGGGAAACGGTGACTTGTTCTTGTCCCTGGGCAAGGAGCCATTCGTCTTGATCCGATTCTGGACAATGGGCGAGGATGTGATGCTAGAGGAAGTGCTGGAGGTATTGTTATGTCCATGATTCATGGAGTTGTTCCTGTCGGCATATTCCGTGCAGATCTTCAGCATGTCCTCCAGTTCAGCACCTCCACCGCCTCCACTCGAACTTCCACCTCCTCCAACTGAGCCCGGCATCTGGCCATTATTGATCTCATTATTCACACCATTCATGGAGTAAATCTGTAGACCCCCCGTCTTGGGATATCGGTCATAACGATCGTTGTTGACTTTGGTGAGCAGGTGATCCGTGGGAGCCTGTTGCTGCGCCTGCTGATGCTGCTGATGCTGCTGCTGCTGCTGCTGTTCCTTGTAAATCGCTGCATTGCTGGGCACATTCCAATAGCCACTATTGCTGCCAACTCCCTTGGCAAACTGATTGTTCAGCTGCTTCTCGTTGCGATGATTCTCGGCTAGATTGCGGGCAAAGCTGGCATATTTCTGGCCAAGCACATCCTTGGCCGGCATATTGACCGTCACAAGATCGGCGGAGAAGACCTTGGGGCAATCCAGTTCGTATGCCGATGGATTATGGTTGTTGTTGTTGTTGTTGTGATTAATCGGATTTATAATGCTCTCGTAAAAGGATTCCAGCTCCAGGGACTGACTCAAATCGTGGGCCTGCCGTGCCGATTGTGTGAAATCGATTTGGGGCATTGAAATGCGTTCGTTGGAGCCCATTGCCGAGCGCATCATTTGCGCCTCGTCCGGATTGTTGAATCTTAGGTAATTCGAATTACCGATGGTAATCATTGCCCCCTGGCTAAGTTTCGTCTCCTCCAGAATGGGAGCACCGTCGATGAGCAGACGGGCGTCCTGTTCTGGGACCAGAGTCACCTCGTTAGCGTCGCTCCTGCAAGCAAATTCGAACGTGTTTAAAGGTAAAACTAAAATTTTATAAATTATTATATTTAAATGTATATTTTTTACGTTTTTGGTTTGATTTTGTTGTTCTGAGCTTAAGAAAAACATGAAAATTAATAAACAGACAGCTTAGTCTTTGTGGATTTGCAATAACATTTTTTTTATAATTTCATTTATTTATTTAATTTGTTTTATTTATTAATTAATTGATTTTTTTATACATATGTAATTGATTTTTTAATATTATTTTTTTATGGTGCCAAAAAGTAATTATTTATTTCATAAATTTTTTGTTTTATTTTTTAATTTTATAATAAATTGTAAATTTTTTTTTATTTTATTTGTTTTTTTTTTTTATTGTTTTATTTTTATTTTTTTTTTTTAATTTTATTTATTTAATTATATTTTTTTATTTATTAATTAATTCATTATTATTTTATTTTTTTAATTATTTCATTATTTATTTTATTTCATTATGTTATCAATCAAATTAAGTTAGTAACCTTTCCTTTCTCTATCTGATTATTATGGTAAATCTCTTCTACTTCTACTTCTACTTCTACATCTATGAAATATTTTAAATATATTTTAAATTGATGAGCTTTTTTAGGTTAGTCAATAAATAAAATCACTGATAAATACCTGTATATGGTGCAATGTAGTGGACGAACGCCGCTTCCATTCAACGAGATGCTACAGCTCACCGCCGATCCAATTGTCGTGTCACCTAAAAAGTTTAGAAATTCAGAATTATGTGTTGTTTTTTTATTTTTTTCTTAAAAAAAAAGCTCAAAGATTTTAAAGTAAACGCTTCACGTTCGAAGCGTGTTTCAATATTGTGAGGTTTTTGGAATATATTTCGGCCTCGATTTTGTTTCTTATCTCGCACTAAAGCTCTCTCAAAAATATGTCCAGCTTCTCTAGGTTTTAATTACAGTGGGAATCATGTTTTAAATAAAGGAACTAAACATATTATATATTTGCTGAAATTTAGCATTAATAAATAATATTAAAAAATCATTTCTAGACACAAAAATAATAACAAGTGTGACTTGGGAATTCTAAGGACTATGCTTAGACTTGGATTCTATACCTCTAAAAACCTTCTTCACTTTTGTTGCTTAATTAAAATTAAATTATATATTTAAAATTTAAATTAATGAAGCTTTTTTCAGCGTTTTTATTCCATAGTACATGATGCCGTCAAAAATAAAAGACTGAAGCTTATCGCAGAGTCTTGCTCTCCATTCGCTTCGTCGTCTTGTTGCCTTTTATGCGTTTTCTTTCGCAAGTCTTTTTTTTTGTGTGCTTCTTCTGTTGCTCAATTCGGTACCTTACAATTGACCTTGGCCAGGGGGGGAGGGTAGCGAAAGAGGGAGTGGCAGAGGGGGAGGAAGAAAGAGCGCACGCGTGGCCGAAACGTCAACCAAAACAGAAATCATATACATACATATGTATGTATGCATGTGTGCAAAAGAGGGGGAGGAGGCTGGGGAAAGTACAGTGCGTGTCCAGCGGCACGAACTCTACTGCTAGAGATGCCATCGTGACACGAAGTTTACTAGAGATGCGAGAGTGACTTGATATTGTGATTTTTAAATTTATAAAAATAAGTTGATAAACTTAAAGAAAATATGTTAATAAATAAATAGGGGAAAAATATTAATTAAACAAAATAAATTAATAAATATAATATAGGGGATAAATAAAAAACTATATAAATAAAATAAAGGAATAAATAGGGAAAAAATAATACATTTAAAAATTAATTAATAAATAAATAGAGGAAAAATAATCAATTAAAATAAATAAAGAAATAGGCGGAAAAATGATAAATTCTATACAAAACAATTATTTTTAGCAAAAACCTCTATAAAATCCTTATCTAGACAAATGATAATATATTCTTAGTTTCTTATAATATTTCCTAGTAATTAAAATTAAAATTAAAATCAAACTCCAGCACAAGCTCACCTATGTGTATGTAGTGAATGGTGACGGCGGTGCTCAGTCGCCCGCCGCCCAACGAAACGAGATGCGGATCCGAGGCGGCGACTCTCAGCGAGGGATCCTTTTTCGTCAATGACATCTGCAACGAGGGGAGAGAGAGTGAGAAATAAATTACACACACACGCACACACACCTGGCAGATGCATTGGCAGCTGGCCGATAATTGTTATTGGTTTTCCTTTTTTTTTTTTTTGCAAATGTCAGGGGATTCCCTTTATAATGAGTGGGTGAGTGTGAGTGAGAAGCCAGCACGTGCTGGTCAATGGGCACAGGGGGTGAAAGCAATAGTGAAAGCAGAGGGTTGTAGGGGGTAGAGGAAGACAGAAACAGTTGAAAAACAAAAACAAAACTTTCACAAAATAGTTTAGAACAAAAATTGGAGGTCTTTATTTTTATTATTACAAAAATTATTCAACCAAAAATATTACTTTAAAAAAGCCTTTAAAATTTTCCAGGAAAAATATTTAAAAAATAAAATCTATACAATATTTACAATAAAATGGTAATGTCTTATTTTTCATGACGCGTACTTATTATTACATCAAAAATATAAGCTTTTTAGTATGAATAACATGTGAGTAGTGACCACATTCTGCAGCAATATCTCTGTCCCTATTACCGCTATAGCTTATTACTTCCGAATGATGTCATATGCGATGGAGTGGTCAACCAGTTGACCCCCACCACAAGCCCCCCCATTGGATCGAAATACAATTTCTGACTCTAGCTCCACGCACTTGTAACTGATAAAGAAACTATATACAAATATACATAACATATAAAACTACTACAACTCAAGTCAAACTCATGGCAAGAAAGTATGGAAAATGGTGTATGTATGGATGAATATGGTATGTATATAGTTTATATATTGAAAACTTTATCAGGCAATGAACAACAACAACAACAACAGCATGCACTCCCATTTTCCAGTTATCCACTGGTGGACACATTATGTGGAGCGAAGCAATCTCTGACCACACGCGTTGCTTTAATCCAATAACAACAAAAAGCCATGATGCCACGATGAATTATCACTGACATGATCATGATTATGATGAATACAACAGGGGCGCCATGCAGGATCTTAACAAAGGGGGTTCAGTGTTAATAATAATTTAATTTATATTTATAAATAATTTTAAATCATTTTAAAAAACATAAAACAATAAATCAATTCAAGTTTTTTTCAACCAAAATTGATTTTAAAATTTACCCAAAATCCCCCTTTGTATAACAAAGATCATTGGGTCGCCACATAATGTGTACACGCTTTTTTTAGTGTGTTTATGACCCAATTAGGATTGTTTCAGCTTCGTTTGCTTCACTCAATCCCCTCCTCTTTTTTCCCCCGTTATGAGGTGAAAAAGGGAAAGAGAGAGAGAGAGAAAAAGGGGGTCCAAATTTAGTGAAATATTCAAGAGGGGGGTGACGACCGTCCTCGTAGGCGAAGTGAAGATCCCTCAAACGCAACCATTTCCGCGCGCCCTAAAAATAAAAGTGAAAACTTTTAATGCCCAGGGCGGCGACTTCCCCCAGCCCCCCTTTATTTCTTCTTTTTGTAACTTTTTCTTTTTTTTTCGCTCCAACACGTTTTTACTGTATACGTAGTATTAGGCCCTGTTATCAGAGGCCGCATTTTTCATTTATTTGTTTATTGTTGATGATTGATTAGGCTCATAACGTATTCGAAACTTCAGAGCTGCCAGGCAACATATCCTAAAAACGGGGCAACAAAAATGTGATTCAATGAAGCGAACTGAAGATCCTTTGCTATTTTTAAAAATTTTGTAATATTTTCAATTGCATTGTCATCCCTCCAGCTTTTAACTGCATTTCTTAACTCCTTTCGCTTTCCGTCTCTAGACGCTTCTTTGATTATTTCTTGTTTTTTTAAGTCATTACATCTTATAATCATAATGATGATATGATCATTCCCGGACTGCATCATCATCATCAATGGATTATTACAACAAAACATTACGAAATGCATTTTGTACCGCCTGCTTTTTTAGCTTTTCTCATATATTTTCTTTTCACTATGAGCTGTTTTTTTTTAACGGAATTCGGTGTATGTGTGTGTGTGACTGGGCACAAAAACATCATCATCATCATCAGAAAAAACTAAAAAAAAAATATCCACAAGAGATGTGTAATAAATTACCTCCGTGGAAGGAAAGGAAATGGTTGGAAAATAAAAGCAAAATTAAAGTGAATGAAATGGTCTCTGGAATTAGTAGGTTGAAGCAAATAAAAGCCAATTCAAAGTGAGTCAGAAAAGCACACACCTCCCACCAGATGCGTTCCACAATTGCCTTCATTCTGTGATTTTTTGTACTTTTTGTAGGCTCTTTTTTTATGACTGCCAACAACAAAGGTATTTCGAATCATATTCAGATAAGATAAAGGCCAACGGAAAATCATCGAAAGAGCCGTAGATATGCCGCAAAACTTTCATTATGTAAAAGCTTGGTAGCGATAACAAACATACTTTTTTGGGTCTTACTTGGATCTAAATAATAAAAATCGTGCAAATATTTCACTTTAAATTTTTTAGGGAAAATATTAGATATTACATTTTGCTTGCTTATATTATTTAAAAAAAATTTTAACAGGAAAACCATGTTGAAATTTGGTTAAATTAAAGCCTGGAATGGGAAACTAATGGAGCTCATAGCTCCCTAAGCTCCTTTTCTTATAGCTTAGGCTTAATGATGTAGGATTTTTTATAAACAAGATATATTTATATACCCTAATAAAACTACAATTTCTTAACACATATAAGAGTATGGAAGTATGAGTCATTTAGGGGTTACTTGGAGAAGATTGAGTACTTTACTCTGAATATAAACAAAAACAAAGCAATCCTTAATTGTGTTTAACAAGTTCCTATTTTTCCCCGCTTTATATTTGCAGAGAATCTTCATCATCTTGAACAATATTGTGGCCCCTGGCCTCGTCACCCTTCGAAAATCCCCCACAAATGGTTTGCTTTTAGCATGAGTTTGCTCTGGTGATGATGATTATTGCCATTTTTAGTTGACTTTATTTATAAAGAGCAAACACAGCTGGTATATAGCCCCCTTTTTACCTTACACAGAAAGGAAAGCAAGACATAATGTTGGATATATATATACTTTATAGGGTCGATATACATGAATGATTAAAATTCTTTTAAAAATTAATATTTCTAGGATATACAATATTAAAAATTTTGATAATAAAAATAATAATAATTAATATTAGTTAATATTCCTTTAGTTTTTGTTATAAAAATATATAATAACTTCTATTATTAGATATATTGAAATTCAAATTATATTTCAAATTATATTACTTTTTTTTGTGTTAAAAAAAATCCCATACCACTGAATAAATCAGAGTGCATTAGCAGGCCAACTGTCAATATTTTCGATTAGCGAAAACAAAAACAAAAACTCGGTTTGTTTGCTTTTTTTGCCTGTCAATTTTGGCTCCATTTCAGTGCCAAAATCTAACGCATTCCAGGGACAGGTTTCTTTTTTAATTTTTTTTTTTTTTTTATTCGGTTGCTGGTGGGCGTGGTCCGAGGGCGTTTTGCTAATGGCATTTTGCTGTTTCAAAGCCAAACAAATGCTAAATGTAAGCCGGCATGGAATTTACATATACCAACATGGCTTGGGACGTGACCAGAACAAGGGGATTTTTAAAAACTCTTCATATTAAGAACTTCCGGCTTAAAGGAAATCCAACAAAAATTTTTAAGTAGAGTTTTCAAGGCACGTAAAATAAAATATACCTTAAATATTATATACAAATTACAAAGGCTTTAAAAAAAAATCTGAAAACTGCAACACAAACCCTATCTTAAGCCTATAAACCTTAAATATTTATACACAACGATCGTGTTTACACGTTTTTGAGTACCTTAAATAACTCACGACCTTCGGGGGGAGACACATCAAATAATATGAAATTAAGCGAATGTGGAACACATTGAAAACGGTTTGTACCTGGGGGCCAAAAACAGCACTGAATAGGCCAAGAGACGTCATGTGCATAATATGGTTGACACAATTGCCAGTCAGCTAGCCAGCCAGCCAGCCAACATGTGTATTAATTTCGCGGCTATAAAATACAAACATAATTATGCCAGCCAACCGAAATAAACTATTTTTTGTATAAATTGTGAATTAAAATCATCTGCAAAGCGTAACTAAAGTCAAAGACCTAGAAAACACGCATCAATATATACAAAATACTTTTAAAATATAATTTACTTAAGATATTTTTTTTAGAATTTATTTAAAAAATAAAAATAAAAGCTAAAAATATATATTAATTAAGTATTACATTTTTTATTTGTTGTTTATGGTTTTTCAACCTTTTTTTTTGGGTTTGTCTGTATATATTTTTTATATTTAATTCGACAAGGTCAGTCGGCACAGTTACGTGCGTAAAATAAAAACATAAATATAAATAAAATAAACTGACACTGGGCATGGTTTTTTGCATAGCAAAGTGCAACCTTAAGGCCTTTTTCTCCCTCATAAAAAGGGTTTCCCACCTGCTGGCCAGAATGACATGGTCTATGGGGTCCCCATTAACATATTTAACAACACCCACAAAACTTTCGAAAAAGTATATTATTGAGGCGACAGAAGAGAGAAAAAAAAATCACAGTCACGAAGAAAATGTGATCATCTTATGGTTCATATGCCCATATCAAGCAGTTCTTTTTTTCTTTCAGTTGAATCAAATTAAATACTGAAGACAGGAAACGACACGGAAAAAAATGTTCTTGTTGTTTTACTAAATTTATTCAAGGGTTCTGAAATGTCCAGATAATTGTAATAATTATTTTAAACAACTTTAACTTGTAAAGATAAATAGGAAAAAAATACTACAAACTTTACACTTGAGTATATATTTTATGTCTTCATTTAGAAAGGTTTGCAGTCAATGAAGATTAACTGTTACAAACTTAAGATCAAAATTAGAATACCCTATAAAATTAAGAGATATTTATTGGCTTCGTTTATTGGATGGGTGTGATTTGAGGGGGCTGCTCCTCGCTGCTGTGTGTGTCAAGTGGCTTGTTAATTATGCTTACCCAAAAAAGGGGAGAAAAGAAAACTACACACACACTCGAGATCTGAAGAATCTACGGCAAATCTAATTAACACACAATTTGAGAATATATTTTTTTCAAATTCCCTGCTGCTCAACTCATGCTGCTCTCATGTGTATCTCCAACCAATTGAGTTCAATTGTAACTAACAACAATGGGACACCATTTATGAATCATTTGTGGAACCGCACACAGGCGGGGGGAAAATGGGCTTAGGGAAAATGAAGAGAGACAGGAAAAAAAGTGGGGAAATTTTCAAAATAAAAACTGCAATTCAAATGCAAACAAATGCGTGATGTCATCGCAGAGAGCAACAAAAGCAACATTAAAGCAATTGCATTTAACACGACGACAACAATGAAGACAAAGCGAGTACCACAATCAGCAGGCCAAGTTGGTTTACACACGAAAAAATATTGTAATTAAATTAATAATAAAAATATGTAAAATATAATAATAATAAAAAGAAAATATATAGGGTCGGAAACGACTCCTTCGTGAAGCCGAAATTTGTATACCCTTTGCCATAGGATCTGTCGTCCAATCAAAAATCTATCATAACTAAGCCAAAAAAGCCTCAAATTCAATTCGGAAAGTTTTTCTGTGCTAGATATTTCCATATAAACAAATCTGCTTACTAAATTTCACATTTTAAGATATTGAAATTTTTGCTAATTTTTTCTGTTACAATAAACCATTTTAAGACCCCAAAAAACAAAAAAAAATTAGGAAAAATGTTTTTCTTCCAAACATGGCTAGATCGACTCCGCTTTTTGTGCTGATCAAGAATATATATGATTTATAGGGTCGGAAATGACTCCTTCACTGCTTTATTAGCTTCTGACGGAAATTATAATACCCTGAAAAAAAAACCTTTAGAACTTGAAAGCTTTTTAAAGGGTATTAAATGGTCGTAAAGATTGCCTATATTACTACTTTAAAATTTAAATATTATTATATATTAATAATATTTATTAAATTTTACCCGCAGATATTTTACTATTTTCAAACAATTTCATACTAGTTATGGTAAAACCTTAAAATATATAATATATTTTGTTCCGTGCACGTGTTATTGTTGTCATTTTTTATTGCTGTTTTTTTTCCTGTGAGTGTGTATGTGTGTGGGGGGTAAAGTAATTCAAAGTAAAGTGAGGCAAAAGTAAAGACAAAGTGAAACAACAAAACTTGATTTGACTTGGATGACTTCATTAAAGAAATACGTGTCGTTGTCAGTGGGCAAACAAAACAAATTTGCATCTGCAGACTCATAAGTAGTAGTACAACCTACTATTAATATTATTATTATTATTTATATTATTATTATTAGCAATTCTCCCTATTACTTATATTGATGTAGGCTGTCATTTATTTAACTTATTGATTCAATTAAATTCAACTCTGGGCAATGGCTTTAATTAAAGGCTAGCCCCAAGATGTTGTGAAAACGAAGGCCATCTTTGTCCCACGCACAGTGCGTTTATTGAAGGGGCCTAGAGGGGCCTGAAGGGGTTAATGAAGAGGGAGGGGTTTGTTGAACTCTCCAGCCACAATAAAAAAAAAACAGAAACAGAAACAGACAATTTTTTTTCCCTTTATGCTTTTTCGCCCTGAAAACGCACGGAACGGAATGGAATATGTGGATGGTTGGCCGGAAAACGGAAGTGCCTGTTTTGGTATTGTTTATTTGTGTCTGCATTTTTATGCTGTGCTGTCCATTGTGAAAATTATGTATGTAAATCTGAGTGCGTTGCGGGGGAATAAAGGGAATCGAGAACGCAGCTGGGAAACTAGACAACAGAACATGTGACATTGTAAAGGTGTCGCCTCCAACTATCTCCACATGTGTCATACTTATGTGCATGACATCTACACGGAGAGAAAGAAGGTTAGCTTTAGGAGTAGGAGTATTTAAAAAATACATTATAATATTTATCGCTATATTTTCTATTATTTATATTTTTTTCTGTTATAAACATAAATCAATAATAAATATAAGAAATATGTAACTATAGTCAAAATGTATACATATATATTTCTTACAGTGCTCTCCCCTCTTATATGCATTCATCACTCACTAACACTCCGATATATAGACGCACCATTAAGATCAGCGACGGTGACAAAGTGCGTCCGGTTTTAAAAAAGTGTCGGGATGCAAATGTGCAAAACGACGAAGAGTGGAAGACGCGAAGGCGGCTAAAGAGGAGGAGAAACCGATGAGAGATAGAGAGAACATACCCATCGAAACTGAACCGTTAGCACATATGGGGGAGAAAACAATATTGTTAAAGCAATTTTCTGCACACAAAGAAATTAATTGTTAAAGAAAAATAGTATATAAAAAATATAGAAAATATAATATATAATTTTAATATAGTTTGTTATTAAAAAGAAAGCTTGATTTAAACATATAGATTTCTCTTATTCCTTTCTTTTCTTTCATTAAATTTTAAACTCCAATTAAATTTTAATTTTTACAGAAACAAAACATATTTCAAGTGTTTTCCCTTCTTTAAAAACAGGGAGGGAAATTCAAAAATTGAAACATGTGCAACAGGGGAAAATAGAAATTCTTGTGCCCGCCTTTTGGCCAGCTGCAACACCATAAAACGCAGCGAAAGGAAAGCAAAGTGTGAAATGGAAAAACACATTAAAAAAAGGTGAAAGAATAAAACATATGCTGGCCGGGTTGCCAGTGGAAACGCTACGCACAGTGGCTCACAAAAAAGAGAATTTCAACTAGTTCTGGCTGCTAGCAAAATATTCAGGAATATATTTAAATTAATTGTTAAAGGACCCTAAAGAATATGAATTATTACTTTAAAAACTCCCTTTTAAAGCTTCAGTATTTGTTGATTTAAAAAAGTTAAAATATAATAATTATAAATAATAATATATAATTTCTTTTCCTAGATTTTTCTTTTAGTTAGAATGGCAAGAAAGCCTTTGTAGTTTTCTTTTTTCCCCCATTAAATTTCTGGAATCTGAATAAGACCTTTTGAATTTGAGACTTTCGGACTTTCCATAAACAAAGATCTTTAAAGGCAATTCTAGAGAACTGCAATGTCTGCAAATTCCCATTGTTTTTCGCCACTGAAATTTGAAGAGGAACTGAACTGGGCAGAGAAGTTAAATGCGATTCCCCAGAACAACAGTATCACATCCATCTGGCGGCACTTGAAGCGCTTTAAGGGAAAATAAACTTCAGTGGAATGCCACCCACAGGAAAAAAATTAAATTAAAACAAAACAATTATCAAAAATCCATCAACAAACTATTTGCGAATAGTGTTTGTTAATTTCCCAACATATCAACTACAATTTTTTTTGTTTTGACAAAACCAGCACACAACTGTTTATGATTTATGTATTATTATATAATAATTAATTACATTTTCTTTTTAATTTAACGTTCATTCCCTTTTTTGGCATTTAAACGTGTCTCAGCTTAAACAAAGCTCATTCCTTGAAGACAAACGTTAAAAAAAAGCGGCTAAAACCCATAAGGCGTAAAGCGAAACAATTGTTAGTGGAACAAATTGATTTAAGGCCATGACAACAGTACGGCCAGAGCCCAGCCCATACAAATAAAAATAACGAAATGCGTAAGAGGCAGTTAAAAAAATAGAGACACAGCTTAAATCGAAGTGACAATGCTCTAAAAATTGATTGGTTTTTCTCTCTAAATGGGTGTTTTTTTTTGGTAATAGTTTAACTTAATTAATTATATATCGGTTTACCAACTTAAAAGCACAATAAAAACCAACAGTATTTAAAAAGAAAAAGTCTTGACACAAGCTTTAAAAAAACAATAAAGACTAAGCCATTTTTGGGCTCGTTTTGATATGAATTAAAGACCAGTTACTATATAAATTATTTTTCTAGAAATAAAGATTTTTTGTAATGCATTTTCACTTAAAAATCTTAACTTTATGGCATTTAAGGTAGTTTTTATTCTCAGGCAGCTGCTGTCCTCATTCCTGAGATAGTGTATTATATGACATATTCATAAGTATTCATAACCCAAGTCAAACGGCAAGCCGTTTCTCGTCTTGAACTTCGTTTTGCTTGGCTTTAAGTATTTTATTTTCCGCCTTCCTTTGTTGTTTTGCCCTGTTTTGTTCATGTTTGGCTCACGTTGATCCCAGACACGTTCCACTCGCGTTTGAAATTTCGCTGGCCGAAAAAATAATACAACAAAAAAAGACACAAAAAGATACCCAGTATAAGTATATATAAAAAAACGTAATATAAGCCTCGAACAAGTTCTCGGGTAAATAATTAAATATGTATCTTGGCTTCTTTTTTGTATTCGCCGGTTATTTCTGTATTTAGCCTGGCTATTCATTTACTGGCCTCGCCATTCCACTCCCAGTGATGCCAATTTGAGTAATTTACATAATTTCAGTCGCTGGGAATGGGTTTTGTGGCCCAACAGGAACTACCTACTACGTAAGACGTCGCCCTGTTACCTGCCTATGATGCTGTACCAACCAGATGCAGCCAATTCACAGGTAATAAACACATGGCTTTCCAATTCTCCGAGTGGCTGGGCAATTGTTTTTTTAGCTCTCCCTATTGAAATTAAATTAAATGCATTTTGCATTGTGGAGGAAATTTTAAATAATAATATATATTATTATTTATCCATACGAGTTGACTAGGACTAGGATTCCCAACAGGATCTAGCTGATGCTGAAAAACTATCTTGTTTGCTTGTGGCATAAAATCTTGATAAAGTCTTGATCTTTTTTACTACTGAAATATCTTTAAAACATTTAAAACCTAAATTTATTTGATTTGAATTTTTTTTCTTGCCTAAATAATAGTTTATTTACCCACCTAAGGCAAACAATAACTTAAGTTAGCTTGGGATATCGAAAGGTTTTTTTGTGTGAACTCAGCTGAACTTACAAATTGATTCTTTAAACATTCTTTGATGTATTATTACCTTCCTAGCATGTGATTGCACTTATTATTATGCTAAATTATACATAAACACCAACCAAATTAGTGATGCAATGTTTGTTGACAAAGGTTATTAACAAATACATTTTTGTGAATTTTTTAGAGAGTCAAAAAAATAATTTATATTTAAAAGAGCACTAAAATATTGATTGAATTTTCTCTATTTTTTAGAAGAGAAATTCAAAAGTTGCATGTGGACAGTGTTGTGTATCTTCTTCTCTCCCTCTCTCTCTCTCTCTCTCTTTCTTTCTCACTCTTTTCTTATTGGATATTTGGAACGCATTGAATGAGTGCATCTTTTGTGTGGACTGCATTCGTTGGAGTTCGGAGTTCATTATCGTTGTTGTTGTTGCAAAAATAAACCAAGTCTGGAACAGAAAATCAGAAAGAAAGAAAGAAAGGAAGGCAAAGGAAACGCGCAACTGAACTTTCGCAACTCCTCAGCTTAACACCCCCTCCCTCCCCTCTCTGCCCATGCAGCTGACCCACTCGCTTGAGAATCTCTCGCTCTCCCTCTCCCATCTCCCTTTGGCTCGCCTCCCCCCGTCTCTGTCGCTCTCGTCTGAGCAACTTTTTATGGAAACCGGCTAAATTCCATTTGATTTGGAAGTCGTTGGGAAAAGAGCCGCAAGGAGAGCCTTGTCTTCTTCTGTGGCAGTTGCAGTTTGCCTTTTCTTTTCTTTCTTCCCTGAACAGAGAGAAAATTCGTGGAATATTTAAGCAAAAATTTTAAACTGTATAAAGCTGTCTAGTTTTATAACTCAAGGATTGTATTTTGTTGGATATAACTTTTAAATGTTTGTATTTTATAACCGTTTACCGTTTTTGCTGTGGCATAAACTTTGTTTAATTATTTTATCTTTCCTTATTTGACATACATAATTTTTTCTGTGTGCTTTTCTTGTCGCATTTCACTCGACGTCGGCAGCGAAGCCGGCAGCGACAGCGACTGCTTCTTGAGCATCTCTGTCAAGGGCGTTGGGTTGTTGTTTTTGTTATATCTTTTTTTTTTTGTATCTTTTCAAGGGAGTAACGCTATCATAATGTGTATAAAAATTAAATAATATCCAACTGCTAACGATTAAATGCATGCAACTATAACAAAATAAAGTTAATGCATACCTTCTCCTACGTCACGGCCGCCCTCAACTGTTGCTGCTGCTGCTTGCGTTTGTTTTTGTTTTTGTTACTTCAGCTCCTGTGTTCCGATTTTCCTTTGCGCCGCCGCCGTGTTGAATCTTGTTGCAGCAAAGGCGTGTGTTGTTGTTGCTTTTTGTTTTATTTTCACAAATTCTCGATCAAATTTGCATCCAATTGTAACAACAACAACAATAGTAGTAACAAAAAAAGCCGCGAGCAAACAAACAATCACTCACACTAACACACACACACACACGCACACCAGTGCGCGAAACGAGTTTTATTCGCTGCACACAAAAACAAAAAAAAGGAAACCGCAAGTCGCAACCAAGGATGATGATGAGCGATTTAGTGCAACATTTTTCGCAGCCGCCCGCATTATCGTTGAGTAGAGCAAACAGCGCGGACACTAGAAAAGAAACGGGGAAAGCAGACGGCTAGGTAGTTGGGCGCAAAAAAGGTAAATAAACGCACGATCCGCGACGCGACTGTCTTTAAAATTTTGTTTTTATATTTTAGTGTGGCTGCCTGATTTTTCGATAATTATACTGAAGATTAAGTGTGGGTAATGGGATTTTATAATCCATGGCAGCTGGTCACACTTAAAATATGAATAACGTTTTAAAAACGTAAACGTAAGCTTAAACTGCAATAAAAATAATAATTTAAGTGTTATTGACGTAATACATCGAAATAATTTACCGAAAAAATTACCAAATAAATTAATAATATTAAATTTAAGTGTTTAAATTTGCAAAGAGCTGACTTTTTAAAAGGTGAAGAACTTGGATAGAAAAAGGTTTTTCAACTCGCTAAATATTGCCCGCAAAATTTAAAACTTCCAATTAGACATGTTTATTTATTAAGAATAACAATTAAAATTGGGCAAAATTATAAAAAATGTATATATTTAGAATAAGTTTCGCTTTTTTTTTATAATTTTTGATAGCTTTAAATTTTTAAAATATTTAATTTCAACAATAAATTCCATTGAATTAATTAATTTAATTTTAATTTCATGTATTTTAGTGTTAATTTAAATATTTTTAGTGATGTTTTGTATTAATGAATCCCAAAAAAATACAAAAGAATACCCTCAACGATAAACGCTCGATCGCCCGCTCGCTCAGTTCAACTTCAAAAAAGATTGCTGCCGCCCATCACTAAGAATTACTGATAAAAACACACAGTTCTTTGTGGTTTTTATGTCAATAAGACTATCATAACTTAGAGAAGAAAATCAGCCAAATGCCGGTGAGTTGGGAGGAGTCACAGAAAGATGAGTAATTATATTCACTTTCACTTTTCATGGGATGACGATGGTGATAGGCCTACCACTCGGAAATCGAGGAGTTCCATGGAACAGTGGGCAATATGGCTATTTTACCATTACGCACCCAAGTCCGGGGACCAGCGCCAAGCGTCGATGTAGCCAACGATATCATCGATGAGTCACTGTACTACTGGAAGTCAAATATATTCTTTAGTACATACGAAGTAAAGGTTGGTATTTTAAGAAAAAATGAAGTTTACAGTGATAACAATTATATTATTAATTAATTTTTATAGTAATCATTTGACCTAAGCAAGTTTTTCTGTGTACATTTTTTGTTTTAAATGTTTTTCTGTATATTAATTTTCTTTATGTACCAAATATACTGATCTTTATCTAATCGCAGTCGGAAGTGGACCGTGTGCTTATCTACATAACTCTATATATAACCGAATGTCTGAAGCGCCTGGCGCGCTGCACGAGCAAGGCCCAGGGTCAGCAGGAGCTCTACACTCTGGCCATTTCGCGCTTTGACCTGCCCGGTGATGCGGGCTTCCCCCTGAACTCGATTTACACACGGCCCGAGGATCCGGATAGGATGCGTCAGTACATTCTCCAGCTGCGCCATGAGACGGGCAACAGGCTGCTGGAGAAGGTCTTTGATACGCCGGACGACAAGCCCAGCAAGTGGTGGACCTGCTTTGCCAAGAGGAAGTTCATGGAGAAGAGTCTGTCGGGACCGGGCATGTGATGAACCAAAAATTTGGTTCAGTGTATTAATCATTATACATTTAAAAAAAATGTAAATTAAATTTAGAAAAGAAACCATTTTGTGAGCTTATTTTTGTACAAAATATCTAAAAAAAATTTTTATTTAAAATATCAAATAAATTAAAAAAAAAAAAAACAGTAACTAAAAATTGTTAATTTCTTGGTTAAAATTGTATTTTTTATTATAATACTCATAATCCAGGCACTCTTCTTTGAACCACATTCTTTTTAGCTTAGACATTTTGTTTTTTTAAATTTAATATAATATTTAATAAACTACAAAACTAAACTAAAATAAAAGCAAGAATGAATGTGAATGATAAAAAATATTTTCTTTTCATTGAATTTGTGAGTTTAAAAACTTAATTAATAGCAAGCTTTGTGGGTTAAATTACAGCTACTTGTTACAACAATTAAACAATATATAATTTACTTTTAAATATTACACAGATTATTCTATTAATGCCCAGTTTTGTAATCATTTATTAAAATTGTTTTTTGTTTTTTGTTATCGTTTGCAGAATCTTACTTATTTTCTTTTTTCACAATTTTCAATACACAAACAAATGCACAGCTTAAAAACTAGCAACAACAAACTGAAAAAAAAAATGCAAAAAAATAGGAATGGAAAAATACACAATATAAAGTACAAACTAGACTTAAAAATTAACAGTAGAGCGTGGCAACGCATTCACATACAGTAAGTATTCGGTGACAAAAACAGCATTATTTACAGACGAAACAATGAGAGAGATACCCGCCATATCCTAAGCCTATTTGAACTCCTTGACGATCTCCACGATCGACTGGTACGTCCCGGTCACTATTCCCAGCACGGCCACCGTCAGGATGAGGATGTTCTTGATGTACGCGAACACGCCCAGTCCCTTTGGCACCTGGGCCCGGATCACGAAGTCGATCAGCACCGGGATTACGAAGGCCAGGCAGGTGGAGCACAGGGCCCCAATGAGCGAGATGAACAGATTTAGCTTGGGAACGACCAGCGCCACGCCAACTAAAGGGGGGGGGGATATATATAGGAGGGATATAGGTATTCAAATGGGGATACGAATTTTTGATAGCTGGGACTCACATGTCATCATCACCATTACAAATCGCAGGCACACCTGCATGGTTATGGGATATTTCTGGGCACAATTGTTGGACCGCTTCAGTGGCGGCCAAAGGATCTTCATCATCACAAAGAACTGAATGGGATAGCCCAAGAAGACGCCCAGAGCAGCTACAATTTTCACCACCTGCGAGAAACTAAAAAAAAAGGATTAAAAAAACTATATTTAATAAAAAAAATATATATTATATCTTAAAAATAAAATAAAAAACAATATTAAATAATTATTTTAAATACATATATAAAAAAATATTTAAAAAATATTAGAAAATAATAAATAAAAAATAAAATTAAATATTTATTTTAAATATTGAAAAAAAAATTAAAAACAAATATATATAAAAAAAAGATATGTATAAAAAAATATTAAAAAAAATATAAATAAATAATAATATTTAAGAAAATATTAAAAATGAAAAAAAATTATATAATTATTATAAATATTAAGTAATTTATTTCTTATATATTTTTTTTATTTTTTTATTTTTTTTTATTTTTTTTCATATTTTTATATTATTTAAAAAATCCAAATA
>VNJY01002667.1:0-12792 GCA_008042715.1 Drosophila bocki
ACAAATATTCAAAAAAAAATAATAAAAATATTAATAAATATGGCATTAAAATGTCTTTTGTGGGTTAAATTCCATATTATGGGCTTCCCCTTGACAGCCCCTATCAATGCCACCTTTTCCCTTCAACTTTCCCTCCATTAGGGGTGTCTAAATAAATCAAATGAATTATTTAGACAGCGCGATATCAGCTGTTTACTATCTTGATCTGGCAACGCCATTCAATTTTCGCAGGCTTCATTTTCGTCGTCAGAGTACCGGAAAAAACGACGTGGCTAAAAGTTCTTCTTCTTCTTTTTTCGACACCGTTTTTTTTATATGGAGTTTGGCCGCTGTCTAAATTTATACAGCGGATTTTTCTCGTCAGAGTACTAGGCTTTAATGACAAAAAAAAAACAAAATCACTGTCACCCAGACATAATCATTATTTAAACTTTTTAGCAAATATTGGACTAGCCATACCAAAAATTAAATTTTTTTACCAAAATTATCGAAAAAGTAGTGCCATAGAGGAATTGATTAAAATTAATCTAGCAACCTAAAAAAAATCTAGTTAATTAAATTGAAACATCATCTGAAAGGTATTCAGAACAAGATAAGAGGTCACATAAAATTGTTTATATTAAATTAATAAAAATAAGTTGAATCAAACGAAGTGCACGAAACAAGCTGTGGCATGAAAAAAGACCTCAAATTTGTTTTTATTTAATTACTAAATCGTTTTTATAATTAGGAAGATTGTCTTTGTTCAGTATAAATGTTAGTACAAAGACTAAAAGTACTGCGTTTAAATATTTGGATTATCTTCAATCGTTTAGCCACAGGGACGTTTTAAATTTTCGTTTCTTGACTGCACGAAATAAGTTGCGATCCACTGTATATATATTTCGATTGAAAACTAAAACTCCCCTCGCTGTCGCCATGTTATTTCTCTTGACCTACGCCAACTTTCGTCAAACGAGACATGTGGAGGAAAAAGGGTGGACCCAAACTTCTCTAAAACTTCATTGAAATTTATAAATTAAAATATTTCGCTCAGCCCCGATTCTCTTGGGGTAAAAATCAGTTGGAAATTTATAATGAAACATTTTATTACCAAGTCGAAGGCCAAGTCCAGGCAAATATATTACAGCAAATTAAATTAAATATTTCTCCGATTATTTAACGCAGTGCTGTGGCCACGCGTTTGCTATAAGAGGATTTCAGGCATAGCTTTGCGGGGGAACGGCTGAGTTTTTCGCCTACACTGGGAGAAATAAAAACTTTAATTATAAAATTAAAGTAAATTTTATTAAATACATTATCGCTTCCTCACAGCGATTTTGACCATTGGCTGCCGCTTTTGGGAGCCCATGCGCCGCCCACACTGGGAAAATAAACGCAGAGAAATTTAAATGAGGGAAACTAAATAAATCAAAGAAAAGCGCTCTCTTAAATATAACTTCCGGCTCAAATTAAGTCTAGCTCGCAGGGAACGACCCAAAATCACGCTGGCCATGACTCACGTAAAATATTTTCCCAAAACGCCTAGATTTTAGGCCATAAGCTCTGCCCTAGGAAGCGGTGGTCCCCATAATCGATTCCGTCTCTTTCGGTCTCCTTATAGCGCCTGCTATAAGCCCGAACCAAGGCGCGTCTCCGCCGATTATTTCGCTCCATTGCAAAGACCGAATCAGCCATTTTCTGGCTGCGTATCCCGGTGGCTGACAACCAACACCTCACGTCAGCTCACCGCGCGTCAAAACGCTTTGTCCCATATCTTTATAAATTTTTCTGATAAAGAGGACCTTGGACGTGACTGAGACCTACCCCAGCCGTCGAACTTCCTTACAAAATGAAAAATTACCTGTTGCTGTTTATTCAAATTTTTAATCAAGCCATTAATTTTCGTTGAATTTTTAAATTTGTAAAACATATTTACTACATTTTCTACATTGATAAATTAGTATCGCCTGTCGGAGCATCTCCGATATCGATAGTCTTACAAACAGCTGGCGGCCCGCGTTGCCAACGATAGGCGAAGGAGGCGACTGGAAGGGTGCTGCAGTCTGGCAACGCGGTGTGACTTTGTTTCGAGCTCTGTGAAATTGTTTATCAGTATTAAAAAATCAACTAAGCACAGGAAAGAACTGAGACTCTTGTGTCGCACAACGGAATCCAGAGGCCGATTGCACTGCCCAAATACTCATTATGCGCTGAGCCGTCCAGCAGGCGCCAGTTAAGAGTACAACGACCACACGCAGAGAGGGCGTCAACTATTAGTAGTGGGGGTGGAACCCAGCGAAAAAACAGAAAAAGGCCAGGAAAACAACTGAGATCGAACTTATTGTCTGAATTAAGGGCCCCAAGCAGCATGAGCAACCATAGATACCATCACGGGGGCAACTACATGCACCCCCGCATGTCCTACCCCCCGCATCACTTCACCTACGTCTCCTCGTGCGTCAAATACATGATCTTCCTGCTGAACTTCCTCTTCTGGCTCTTCGGCGGCCTGCTCCTGGCCATCGGCGTGTATGCCTTCATGGACAAGCTGAAGGATGGCAACGGCTGGGTGCGCCTGGACACTGTCTACGACGTGATATTTAACATTTCACTGGTGATGATTATAGCTGGCATAGTGGTGTTTGTGGTCAGCTTCGCCGGCTGCTTGGGCGCCTTGCGCGAGAATACCTGCCTGCTGAAGTTCTACTCGATGTGCCTGCTCATGTTCTTCATCATGGAGATGACGCTGGCCATCATATGCTTCGTGTTCCCGCAGTACATGAACTCCTTCCTGGAGTACCAGTTTACGGACAAGATCATCCACTCGTACCGCGACGACTCCGACCTGCAGAACTTCATTGACTTTGCCCAGCAGGAGTTCAAGTGCTGCGGCCTGAGCAACGCCGGCTACCAGGACTGGAGTGAGTATCTGTGAGAATCGCTTCAAACTTGAATAGTTTGTCTAAACTCCTCCTTTGAGCAGGCAAGAACGAGTACTTCAACTGCTCCTCACCGTCGGTAGAGAGGTGCGGCGTCCCCTACAGCTGCTGCATAAACGCCACCGACATCAGCTCAGGCCTGGTGAACATAATGTGCGGCTATGGCGTGCAGGAGCATTCGGTGGCCGCCGCCAGCAAGCGCATCTGGACCAGCGGCTGCATCGAGATCGTTCGCGTTTGGGTGGAGCGCAACCTCTATGTGATTGCGGGCGTGGCTCTTGGCATCGCCCTGCTGCAGCTGTTCGTCATCTACCTGGCCAAGACCCTGGAGGGCCAGATCGACTTGCAGAAGTCGCGCTGGTCGTGAGTGCCATGCCACCATCCGTACTTGTACGGATACCCGCCCTGCGAAGACGACCCCTACTACAACTCGCGGATGTGAGGCGGGCGAGCTGTGCTGGTCCTGGCCGTGCTCAAATAGTTTCCAATCGAATAATTCCCATACACCTAGATCAATCCATAGCACCCACTTGTTCTCTCTTGTGTTCCGGAACGTCTTCGGTTCTTCGTCTAACAATCGTACCGATACTCCCTAGGCTAAGTAATGGTATTTATACTCGTAAATATGTGTAACCGCAAGTCGCAGCAGCTCTGTATGTTTTTAACGTCAGCGTGTGATGCTAAGTCACAAGTAAAATCGAACAAATTTACCCTTTTACCCACGTATATATATGCAATATCGTACTATTTAAAAGACACTTGTATATAAGCTAGCGAGTTCCATAAGAAATATGCATTTAAAATGAGAATTATATATTTAAACGGCGAAACCAAAACTGCATGCACGTTTGTTAAACACGACAAAATAACTAGACTTATTAGCAATTTTAAGTATCTGTGTGCGAACCTTGTTGTCCCGCGTATTCAAATACAGACATTCTATACATGTAAGCAAGCATTTTCCATTGGTCAGCTTTACAGGGATGCATATCGAGGGGAAAAGTCTGATATGATACATCTTTTGCTCAATATTAAATCCAAGCACGATTACCATACAATTTTTTATACTCTCTGGGGAGGAAGAAATTCTTCCTATATACAATTTTTTATACTCTCTGGCGAGGAAGAATTTCTTCAAAAGGCAAGAATTTCTTCCTCACCCGAGCAGCGACAGCGGGAGGCAAAGTACACGAATTTCCCCGGCCACGCATGTATAAAAGCGAAAATAGTACTATTTTCTTAGGGTAAGGTCCGACTGGGTAATGATCAAACTCGCCTTAAGGGGGTATTCTCATTCAAAACGGAGTTATAATCAGTATAGATGTCATTCTCGGGTGACGGAGGCAAATAATTTTGTAATTTTTTTTGACAAAATGGCGGCCATTCAAAAAAAATTTCAATTTCTGTTTTTTTTTTTTTTTTTTGTAGTTTAGTGTAAAAAAAAATAGTAAACAATTTTTTTAAATTAATCCCTTCTGTCACCTGAGAATGGTGACAATTCTGCGTCGATTCCACTTTGTTTCATGAAAATCGGTTCAGTTGAACTGGAGATATCATGGCCGCCAGTTCGAAAAACGTGGTTTCGAGATAAACGAAAAAAAATAGCTCATTTTGCGAAGACCTTGCTTCACAAAAAAAGCTGTATCTTCTAAAGTATTTCGAATTTCTAAAAATCCTTTTGGGGACATATACACAACATCCCAAGCTATAAATAAATGCAAAAAAAATCGAAAAAAAAGATGCTCAATGAGAATACCCCCTAACCTTAAGAACATATCTTGGTCTAATTAGTTTAAGTAAAAAACTTGTTCTGTCTTACTAACAATAACATCACGATTGCATAGTGTTTGGAATATGCAAAGGTGGTCGATGCTGTGATGGATAACCGGTTTGAGTTTATCTGTTAACCTACTTGTAGATTTATTTTCATCACGAAATTGTATAGTTAAACTTCACAATCTAGAACAATTCATCGAACTTTGAGCCTGATAACCTATGTACTATGCCAAGACAGATAAGCAAGCATAAGAAATAATAAATTCTAATGGCATAATACATACTTACAGGCGTCTCGAGAGGAATGGGCCCCCCTGTAGAGATAGTATTACATATACAATCGTTGTTTATTCTACGCAATCGCTTGCAACTGCTGGTATAAAAAAGTGAACTTGAAATACAATCTTCTTCAGTACTTGATGATGGAGCGAATGCTCTCGCCCTTGTGCATCAGGTCAAAGGCCTCGTTGATCTTGGCCAAAGGCATCTCGTGGGTTATAAACTCGTCCACCAGCAAATCCTTGTTCAGATAGTCCTCCACCAATTTGGGCACATCCGAAACGGAGCGCCAGCCTCCGAAGGCAGACCCCTTCCACACACGACCAACGACCAGCTGGAAGGGTCGGGTGGAGATCTCTTGGCCAGCGCCGGCCACACCGATTACCACGGAGGTGCCCCAGCCCTTGTGGGTGGCCTCCAAGGCAGCGCGCATGGTGTTCACATTGCCAATGCACTCAAAGGTGTAATCGAATCCGCCGTCGGTCAGGTCAATCAGGTAGTTCTGGATGGCTCCCTTGTCGGCCACATCCTTGGGGTTAACAAAGTCGGTGAAGCCGAATTTCTTGGCCAACTCGAACTTGTCGGGGTTTATGTCGATGCCGTAGACCTTGCCTGCGCCGGCTTTCTTGCAGCCCAAGCCAACGGCCAGACCAACGGCTCCCAGGCCCCAAACAGCGCAGTTACTGCCAGGTGTGACCTTAAAAAAAGAATTAATTAATTTCTAGAACAGCTCTGAGCATTACGTAATTAAATTATAAAGTGTCCAGACAATTTTGTAAAAAATATAAATATAAATTTAAAAGTTGAGGACACAACAGTAGTATCCTAATCAAACCAACCTTGGCTGTGTTCAGGGCGGCTCCATAGCCCGTAGAGATGCCGCAACCCAGCAGGCACACCTTCTCCAGCGGCGCCTTCTCGTTGACCTTGGTCAGCGAAATGTCCGCTACCACTGTGTACTCTGCAAAAGTAGAGGTTCCCATGAAGTGGAAAAGCTGCTGGCCCTTGCAGGAGAGACGGGAAGTGCCCTCGGGCATGACACCCGCGCCCTGGGTCAGTCGGATCTTCTGGCAGAGATTCGTCTTGCCGCTCTTGCAGAATTTGCACTCGTCGCACTGCGGAATGTACAGGGCGATGACGTGGTCGCCGGCCTTGAACTTGGTCACACCCTCGCCAACGCTTTCCACAATGCCGGCGCCCTCATGACCCAGGACAACTGGGAACAGGCCCTCGGGATCGGCACCGCTCAAGGTGAAGGCATCCGTGTGACAGACGCCCGTGGCCGTAATCTTGATGCGCACCTGTGGGAAATGGGTAATATAAACCACCGAATCGTAACCCAAAACCCGGGGAGTAGAGCAACCAACTCACCTCATGCGCCTTGGGCGGCGCCACCTCGATGTCCTCGATCACCAGCGGTTTCTTGGCCTCCCAGGCCACCGCTGCCTTGCACGTGATTACCTGCAATCGGGGGTTGTGTTTGCTCGAGTGCTTCTTCTAATTAGTATTCCTCCGAGTGGACTTACCTTGCCTTCTGTAGCCGACATCTTGCAGTGGAATTCTAATGGAAAAGTTCTGTGACAACGACAAGATCAAGTGGCAAATAAAGAGAGAACAACTGGCGATAACAAAGAGGAAGCGGGAAAGAGCCGGGCTGCAGTGTGACCAGACAGCGATAGCTAAGGAACGCCAAAAAGCTTAGATACTTTTCAATTTGGTTTGAAAACGACCGAAACTTGCAAAACTATGGGCGTCAAATTAGATTTGAAATTTATTTTTTATATTTTTAATTTATTTCGTAAATACAGCACTAATTCGAACAAAATAAAGTTTATAAATGCTAAAAAAAAAAATTTACTAATGATTTTTACTGGGTTTCAGGGGAATTGACCTTTGGGACTATTAAAAAAAAGCCTTTGAAAAATCGTTATTTCGCATTTTTGTTTATTTTATACCTCGGCTCAGTTTGTAGTACAAATTTTGTACCCGATATGTCAGCATAAAGGACATTTATTGTAGTTTTACGCTGCATAATTTTATAATTTTTTTTTGTTCTCTTGACTGCTCTGTCTGTTATATATTGTGCCATTGCCTGGTTTAAAGGATCGAAAAGGACTTCTCCGTTGCAAGCTGGTGACTAAAATTATAATTCCCTGTAATGGTATAAAACATGAGTCTACAGACAATTTAAGCACATTTATTTTAAAAACATGGGACGTTTTTATTTAATAAAGTAGCAACCATAAATATATTTGACCTCCGCTAGTTAAAGTACGGGAAATTTACTTTGGTCACTCTACTTTTAAATCCCTTGTATTATTTGCATACATCATAATTTTAATTAATTTCATACCAAACTTAAAGAATTTAAGTGGGCATGTAAGGTTTAAGTTCCAAATTGACGTTTACACATGTAATTTTGGTTATTTTTACATATTTAGTCAAACTATCAAGCGCAACTAACTTCGCTCTGTCAAAGTCAGCTGGTTCTACTGGAATTACTGTTATTCTTCAAAGCCAATGCAATTCGCAAAGTATAAACTATACCTAAATCAATGATGATAAGACAATATTAAAAAAAAAACGTACAAACTAAATTATGTTCTAAAAACGTAATTAAATTTGCACATCAGCTGTTGTTGTGATTACACTTACTGCATTTTAAAAGTTAAACATGACCAAAGCGCAGGCGCCAAATTTCTTGTAAACATTGCCCGCCCAACCCAAAATGCAACAAAGAGCGCCAATGAACGCAAAATCGGCACAAGGACGTGCCAACACAAGCCAGGAAAAATCAATAACAACACAGCCGCGAAGCGACAGAGGCCGGAAGTGCACTTTTTTTGCATTACTGCGCGTTAAGTAACTCCGGGGAGCCAGTAAAAACGTGAATTTCAACTAGAAAGTTATGTAGGCTTCTAAGCAAAAGCGCTTTGAATAAATAAAAAGCCTAAAATGGTGGGCAAAGGATCCAGCGGCCTGGGCGTGGACCCGAACACGGGCAGCAAGGAACGCCCTGTTTTCATTCCGCCCCGGAAACGTCAACAAACCAAATCGGAGGCCAAGAAGCAGAACTATGTGGACCATATTGTCAGTGTGCAGGTTGGTAAATTGGTTATGGAAAACATATAAACAGCTTTCACCCCGCCACTTTTTATTATTGCGCAGCAAAACCGACCCAAGCTGTCGCCCTCGAACCCAGGGCTCGAGGAGGAGCTCCGCAAGTCAAAGCTCATTATCAAAAACAAACAGCCGCTGCCGCAGCTTCCGGGGGAATTGGGCGTTCCCAGCGCCCAGGACACCTTGGCCAGCACCCACTCGGCCAGCTCCACACAGCACAGCCAGAAGTCTGCCCGGTCGGCCGGTAATCTTAACGAGCTCCAAAACTTTGAATCCATCTCGCAGGGCACCAAGTCCACATCGCAGAGGCACGAGAGCAGCACCGTGACTCCGAGCAGCTGCTGCTACTCGGAGAGCAGCCTGGACGCCAAGTTGAGCAAGTCACAAGACTGCCTGAGCAACCGCTCCTCCTCCAAGAAGCGGGTGAACATCCGAACTTCGGATCTGCCTGGGCAGGCGCGCAATCAGCGCTCCTCGCCGGAGATCGCCAACTACGAGGACCTGGAGTCAGGGGAAACGAGTGTGCTGAACACCTACGACCAGAGCCTGGAGCGTGGCTATCAGGCGCGAAAGGAGGGCGGCGGCAACTACCTGACCATGACGGGCACCATTAAGCGAGGCCGCAAGAAGGGCCAGTCCGTGGATCTGCAGATCAACATAAGCCGAGAGGAGCTGGAGCAACTGAATGCCCACGCGATGGCCAGCGACGCGCAGAAGGGCGGCAGCTTGTGCTGCACCTGTAGCTGCGGCACCGGACTCCACATCCTGCTCATTTCGCTGCTGTGCCTCCCCTTCGTGACGGTCATCTCGGCGGTGTACTCCTTTTACATTGGCACGCTCACCTGGTACAACATGTTTAACTACTACTGCGAGGAGAGGACCTACCTCCACAAGATCCTGGTGACGCCGCTCCTGTTCGTGGCCTATCCGCTGGCCATCGTGCTGTGCACCTTCGGGCTGGGCATCTACTCGGGGGTGCGCCAGCTGAGCCTTCAGTACAGCAGCTGGGTGAACGACATTACGGACATCGAGAAGGGCTTCTACGGCTGGCTGTGCGGCTTCCTGCACATGCCCGACTGCAGTCCCTACGAGGTGGTCATCCTCACTGACATCTGTGTGGCGCCACAGGACCCCCAGCGGTTGCACATCAACAAGCCGCGCCAGGAGCTGTCCATGTAGGATGTGTTTGGTCTCTGTTTCATTTGCGGGCCCGGATTTTCGACCATAAGTGTGATATAAAAACGTAATTGCATTTGCAGTGAAGTGCAGTGCTGACAGGAGTAAGATCGACACAATAAGTTTCCTTTGGCCAAATTTGTTCCTTTTACATTGACATAATCGTATGTCTGCAATTGCAGCTTTAGAGAACGGAAATATACTATATATATATCGAAGCCACAACATAATCCAAACCCTAGAGAGTCTAGCATTTAAGTTAAGAGAAATCTAACACTCGCACAGCGCCTAAATAGAGAAGACAAGCCTCGGCTAACCGAATCTAATAGAACCTTGCAAATGTCATGTCAGAAATTGCTCAAAAGTAGCAGATTTTACGGAAATCTGTAATTACCTTTTTGTCTGAAATTCCCTTAATAATCAGATATAAATCCAGCCAAACCAATTTTGCAAATCACTAAACAATTTATTCAGTAATTCGTCTAATGATTTTGACTTCACTATCTTTGATTTGATTTATATAAACCTATATTCCATCCATTATTATTTCGACCCGTTTGCAAGGTTTATACATACAATATAAACACAGTTAACTGTTGTAGTTGGGCACTAGCCTGCCACTTGAAACTTTGCTTTCCTTTTGATCTTAAAGCCAAATTTAATAAATAAGAAGCGTAAATATCGAACTCGAATCGCATTTACAGATTTTGCATTTATATTCAGAGTGAACTAAACCAAAAGAGCAGCCAACGTAAATGCGCAGTTGTCGTGATGGAAACTTTTTCTTAGTTTTAAGCAAACATTTTTTATTTATACGTCAATAATAAAGCAAAAACAGCAGAAAAGCCACACATCTATATACACACATACCTACCTATATAAGCAAACGTTTTTAAAATAGAAATTCTATATGTTAAGAAAATTAAGAACCCGAATATCAAACTCTTATTGAAATGAATATATTAGCCGGAGAAATAAAGCCAATAAAACTATATAGCAAACACAAACAAACCTGTTATTTTTATTGCGTTCTTAAAGGCGGCCTGCTACTTGTTTCTTTATTTGCATAAATATTTGTTTATATTTCTCAATTAACCTCAAGCGGCGTCAAACTCGTAAATCAAGCGATAACGTAACGGATATGGACAAATGTGTACACTGAAATAAAATTCAATTACAAATTTTGATAAGGTAGCGCAAGGGAATTTAAATTAATTTTAATATTGAAATTTTATTGTTAATCCTCTTTAAAGTACAGAAGATACACCAGACATTGAATTATAATTTTAATAATAATTTATTTTACAATTTTAAGCTGTAATTTCCACTATACACAGGGGGGTTGCCCAGGAAATCGCTTAGAATTCAATGATATTCTTTCAATGAAACATATTTAGAAACATATTTAGAAGTTTTAATGTGTTTTTGCTTTTTTATTTAGTGCCCGAAACTTTCCAGTGTATGTAAACAGAAAGAGAGGCAAACTTTCAGAGAGCGAGAGGCAGAGCTTTTTTTGCCGGCATGAACGCCCACTACAAATCTATTTGTAAACAAGCATCTAGCAGTAAATAAAAACCAGCTGTTTCGGAGTGTCTTTAACAAACAAAAAAGAACAGCAACAAATTACAGAAAAGAGCGAATATAAAGAACGGTAAGGGACTCCAGTTAACTACTATAATTAGGCATCCAACACACAGCTTAAAGGTTACAATTTTCTGTAAAATGAATTAAAAAGTGCTCCTAATTTTGACACTATTCAGAAGTCTCGGTTAACCGATTATAACTGTACTGCGGTTGATCAAATACACGCGCATAGATCCGTATAAGCAAAATTAAAATATATACATACGGACACTACTATAATTACCCATTTGCCAGCGCAGCAATCAAACGATTCCGGATACTGAACTCAGTTCCAAATCGGCTTTCAAAGCAAACGGACGTGCGATATTGCAAGGAGAGCATACATATTCAACACCGGTAAACATGGCAACGGACAACCTAACAGCTGTTCTCCACGGCATCGAGGACCTGCGTCTGGTGAGTCTAGCAGGGCCGGAAATAAATTAGGAAACTCTTTGACAACCATTAATACACTTCCTGCAGGAGCAACGTCCGATTCCGGAAATTGCCGACGATGGTAAGCTGGTGTCTTTAATTTAATTTATTGGTTGTATTCCTAACGCTACAAGTTAAAAAAAACGTATAAATTAGTGGGCTAGTGATAACGAGTATATATTTTTTAAATTTTCATATATTTCTTAAAACTAAACAAGCTTGTAATAGAAGTATTTCTTATTCAAAAAATGTTCATATTATTTTAATATTTAACATTTTATTTATTTATATCTGGTTTATATTTTCATCCCTATAAGACTTTATTAAATTATATATAAATTGCGGTGGGTTTTTAAATTTTGAAGAGATACATGTTAAGGATAGTAATTTTTGCAGTCTCTTATAATAAAATAAAGTAAATATACTCCTAAAAATACAATGAAAAAAAGAAACTAAGTGGTTAATATTTTAGTTAAGTAAAAGTGGTTGCCATTCCACTACATGCTTTGTTAGAGCTTATAAAATAATTTTATATAATTTCTTGAATTAAATAAATTTCAGAGCTTTGACAAAAAAATATTTAGTTTATTGATTTTCAAATACTGTGGATTGACCCGAAAATAAGAATTAATATCCAGAAAATAATAAAATTTAAGTTAAACACTACGAAATCGTTGCGTTTTTTCTAATTATTTTTGAATTGTTTTCTTTTTATTATTTATTTTTTATTTACTTATTCTTTTTTCATATTAAGTCTAAACGCTTAAATGAATAAGGTTTTACTCTGTACTAGATTTCTTGGAAATTTTAGTATGTTTAAAAAATGTTCCTGGAGATATTGCAGGACAATTTTCTGGATGTCAAATAATTTTTTGTTGCTCAGAGTGTATCAGAGATAACGCTTAATGAATATATCTTAATCTATTTAATGAAGCTTATTGATAATAATACTTCAGGTAAACAGACATCATAAATATGGAAATGTGGTCCCAATTAAAGAAGCGAAATACCTGTTATTCAGTCAGAAATGCCGTAAATTTCGATTTATGTTTAAAATCAATAAAAAACAAGAAAGGAAGCTAACTTCGGCACGCCGAAGTTTGTATACCCTTGCAGATTGGTTTTGATATTTATATTATAAATTTAAATGCTTAAAACACACACAAAACAGAGTTTCATTACATTTTACCTAGACTTATTATGTTTACAGTTTGACGGTTACAGTTTTACATTCCCAGCCTTACATTTTCTCTACATCTACCGATCGCTTCTATGGCAGCTATATGATATAGTTGTCCGATTTTTATGAAATTTATACCATAATTCTAGAATAATAAAAAAAGCTTATATCTCAGAGTAGATAAACATACGTTGGAAAACAACGAAGCTATAATTTTTTTCCTATTTATTTCTCGATCGTTCCTATGGCAGCTATATCATATAGTCGTCCGATTTTCATAAA
>VNJY01002669.1:0-22555 GCA_008042715.1 Drosophila bocki
AGTGTAGTCAGTGGCCGGCATTGGCGTCAAAAGATATAGACTACTTTAGGCAGAAAAAGGTGAAAAAAATGGACACCTGGCAGGTAGCGATTTACCTGTAGAAGCCCAAACCAAAGTGTCTTTTTTTTTAGGTTCTTAAATAGTTTATGAATGTATCTATCATTTAAAGTAAAAACCATGACCATTGGTTTTATGGTTTTTTTGTAATATTACCTGAAAGTCGACCAATTTACACATTTTTTTTTGTATGATGCAAAAAACGAAACAAAGTTCAACTTTAAATGCTCATAACTTCTACAAAAAAAATCTTAAAATTGATTTTATTGCAGATTCTGAATCCTTGTTAAATTTCCTGTCGAATAAGTATGGTTAAAATCGTTTTTGCGAACATGACTTTTTTGATTTTTGCAACGCTAATTGTTCGAGAGGCGCTACTGTGCGTCGTTGGAGTGCTGCCAAAGAATAGCTCGCAGCTCAAGTGGAAAAGCGGCTGGGAGGGAAGGTTTGGGGAGGAGAAATGAAACAGCACAACGAGCAGCACAACGGCAGCGAAATCAAAAAGCTTTTTTCTCTGTCTCGTGGGATGAGCAGCACCTAGCAAAACAGGTGGAAAGTACAAGCTATTAAAATCCATGATGCAAGCTTAATATAAAAACTAAGTTTAGCTATTAGCTAAAATTATCCATTTCATTTCAAATAATATTAAATTAAGGTGTGACCTTTGATTATTTTCAAGAAAAACGAACAAGTAACTTAGAAAAAGTTTTTCCACTCTGTTTAAGGGGGTCTTCTCATTCAAAAGCCGTTTTTTGGACCCTTTTTAAAAAAATTCTTACTTGAAAACGCAAAGAATAATTGAAAACTTTTTTTATTTATTGTATTCAAAAATGTTCAAAGTAACTAAAAAAGTTGTTCTTGCCTCGATACGAGGGTTGTTCAAAGAGTAATGAGACTTCAAACTTGGTGGTCGAAAAAAAAGGTGTCGTCCTGGCGGCCACGATTCAGGGTCTCCAGAGCGTCCGAAATATAAAATAAAAACGGGTTTATAATCAGAATAGATGTAATTTTCGGGTGACGGAACAGATTTTTTTTTAAATTTTTTTAAACAAAATGGCGGCCATTCAAAAAAAAAAATTTCGATTTCGGGCTTTTTTTTTGTAGTTTAGTGTAAAAAAAAAAATATACAAAAAAATTAAAAAAAAAATCTGTTCCGTCACCCGAGAATGGTGACAATTCTGCGTCGATTCCACTTTGTTTCATGAAAATCGGTTCAGTTGAACTGGTGATATCATGGCCGCCAGTTCGAAAAACGTGGTTTCGAGATAAACGCGTTTGAAGTTGAAAAAAGCTCATTTTGCGAAGACCTTGCTTCACAAAAAAGGCTGTATCTTCTAAAGTATTTCGAATTTCTAAAAATCTTTTTGGGGACATATACAGACCATCCTAAGCTATGAATAAATGCAAAAAAAAAAAAAAATCGAAAAAAAAAGTTGCCCAATGAGAAGACCCCCTTAATATAAATAAATCCACGAGTTAAGTACATCGATTTATTTTTTAATACCAAATAGACAAACAAAAAAGGGTTTCTTTTGAAAAAGGTAGAATATTTAATATCTTTTGAAAGGAAAGATGGAATTAAATAATTGATGAATTGTTAGACGTGTTTTTAGAATACAACAAAAAAAAAAAACAACCTCGGTACAACCGGTCCCAAGAACTGCAATTTTGGAAAAATGTCCATTAGTTGTTTTCCACCTATTTCTCTTGAACCAACTGGTTTTATCATAATGATATATTTGTCGTTTTCCAATCAACCTACATAGGTGCTCATTGTCACTACGTGGAAGGCCAACAGTGATTTGTTGTTAACAAAATGCATTGCAACACTTTATAAAATTCCCTTAGGAATTGATTAAGCTATTCAAAACAAAATGGAATAGTTTGTAAATTTTTTATAAATTTATAACAGACAAATACATTTTTATTTTGAACAAAATAAATTCCTATGTCGTTAACTTAGGTAACCGTTTCGGCGACTTCGAAACTTTTGGTAAATCAAGAATTCAAGTAGTTTTCGGTGGAGTCGGAATGGTTTTTTTTAACACCAAAAGATTTTTATGGGTCTCGCTGATGCAACGATTGAAATATTGTCTCAAATTATTTTACTATTTTTTTTTTTTTGTTTCTGCAATGGAAAATAATGTTTTTACTCTTCTGGTATAGAATCCCCTTATTAATCTTTTATGTCTAGAAATGGATGTATAAGAAAACACATTGGATTACAAATGGAAAAGTCGTACTCTCTCACTCGTACTTAAATCAAAACCGCTTTATAAAAATCTAAAAAACAATTAAACGCGTACGGAACGTAAGTTCATATACATATGTATGTATACGTACATAACTCAAATGCACCTTCACCTCCGTTAAGGTTAAGTGGGCTAAATGGCAGATCAAAATAATATCAATGATGGCATTCGTTGGGTTCAACTCCCGGTGTTGCCACTTTTTACCCAAATTTGGTAATACATTTTTCTACATGGTACATTTAGTGGTCGATTTAGCCAATCAATAATTGAGATCAAGCTATATAAACAAGTTATGTTTTTAAAATAATTTTTATTATTTCGTGTATAAGTAATAAAATATTTAAAGCTATTTTTAATAGTCTAAAATTTATAAAAATATTAAACAAAATTTTTGTTATATTTTTTAGAAATTAAAAAATCAAATTTCCAACAGCTTTAAAAGCCATATACTTTTTTGAGAACGCGGAAGTACATTTTGACAACGATGATATTTATGGGTCTGAAAAGTGAGTGCAAAAGGTTTTCCATCGTATTTATTCGGGAAGTTTTTCGAGTGCAATTCAAGCGATAGTTGCGTATATTTTTATTTCGCGCTTCAAGCGCTTCCTCGGACGTCATGACGATTGCAAGGGAAACATTTCTTATTATGTCTGCTCTCAAAATCAATATTTTGTGAGTTGACGAGGTATTCCTTCAAAAATATAGAAGCTGCTTCCCAAGCGTATTGGCGAAAAGCTTCCACATTGTACCCACATGCCATTGTGCGTAAAATGACGTTATATCTTTTTATATGGTCGATGCTCACACCTGTAATTGTAGACGCCAAATCAGGATCTTTGAATATTTTTCTTGCTTTGTTTCCATTAGTCGTGTTCCTCGGAGCAATAATGGAAGTATCGACTTAAATACCCATTTGTTTTCGGAGTGCATTTTGTGTTTCTGCTCTTCTTTGCGCAACTATTTCTTTCCATTCTAATTTCAGGATCACTAACGCGCTGACGGTAGTTAAATGGCCACTACTGCCATTGCAACACCATTTATATATGGCTTTTAATGAAACACTGATTTTAGAAGATTCCATTACTTTAAAAGCTGCTTCATATCCTTCAATTAAACGAGCAATAGTGTGGCCAACCAAAGAATGCAATCTGACTTTCGCCGGTTTCCGATATTTGTATTGTATGTCCTTAGGATAAATAGGCTTTTTGGCCTTTAGCATTTTTGATCCATGATTTTGCACAATTTTTTTAATTAGCTGGTACGAGTCACGAGTTTTACATTCTAAGCTTTAAATTTTTGCCTTTATCTACAGATTGCTACTATGCCAGCTATATGATATAGTCGTCCGATTTTTATAAATTTGAAACCGAAATGGTCATACCTCAAAGAAACTGATAATAAATTGAAAACAGCGAAGTTATAATTATTTTCTACAAATTTTCAGATTGTTCCTGTGGGATCTATATATGGTAGTCTTATTTTTATAAACTATAAAAAAGAAATTTTTAAATAACGCAAAATGCTCAAATTTTAAATAAGACGAAAATACGTTAAATAACAGGGAAGCTATAATTTTTTTCCTAAAAATTTTCCCATTGTATACTGACATCTTGGAGCTGCTTTGCATGCCAATACAATTTATTATTTGAAAGGTATTAATCAAGGGAAATTAGAAGGGCACATTTGGGCATTTTCGTGCGAAATGAAATAAAAGTTCGAAGATCAGAATACCCAAAGCAGGTTCGAAGACAAAATGGCATAGGAAGCAGTAAATTTACGCTTTGCAACGACCTATAATTGGTACAAATCGAAAGAGGCTTCCCCCGTTCTTTTTTATTCGTTGTAATTTTTCTCATTTTTGTTTAAGCAAATCGATTGATGGCGTTCAGCACGCAAGGCAGACAAAAAAAAGGGGAAAAAACCACATTGGTTTGACTGTGGGGCGGATGTTATACGAAGAGCGTGCCGCCTTATTGTACGAGTACTGGAATAACGATTGCATTTTTAAAGTGTTTACCATTTATTTTTCAAACATTAGGCTTTGATCGGTAATCATGAATGGGGATTTGGGTTATTCAATTTTTATCCAAACAGAAACTAAAATATATATTCTTAGCTGAAATTAATGCAATTTGCAAAACTGAAAGTGTCGGAGTCCAGCCCTTAAAGTCGCATTTTTTATTATGCATAAATATAAATATTTATTAGAAACCAAATCTATGCCGCAAAAATCCATCTTAATCTTAATATTTTTTTTTTAAATACCCGTAATCAAGCTGTCCATGGAATAGACTGGAAATATATTGATAGCTTGTACATTGGATTTTTAATCAACAAAAAAGTGAAAAAAATGTTCACGAAAACGCAAAAAAAAAATGTTGAATCGCCGCCATTTTTTTATTTTTTATTAAATTTTTATAATTGTAGTCTATTCCAGAACCACATTCATAGTAAACAAGAACATCTTTAAATTATTTGTTTCAGTCGATTTTTACGTCCTGCAGGACGGTCGCCAGAGGGGTTCCTTTTTTGGCTTACGTCGCCCTGTGTACTGCTTCAGGACATGCTCTAAAAATGTTGAAATTTTTGCTAAATCATCTTTAAACTATGATAAATATATGTGACAAGTTTGAACTTTCTATGTCTTTTCCTTTGTCCATAAAAAATTCTTGAAAATTACCTATTTTTTGGCCCAACTAACCAGAATGGACCCTTAAGGTTTAACCCGATTTCAGCGGGCGGTCCGAGTTATGCTTTCGAGCTGAGTTAAAAGACAGCGAAGTTGTAATTTTTTCAACAATTTTCCGACCTTTCCTATTGCACCAATGTATATGATATAGCCGCCCGATCAGGCCTGATCCGTCATAAACACATATGTAGTAGTGATAATAGTAGGAAGACAATCGCAAAGTTACACACAGATAGCTTCAAAAATAAGAGACTAGTTTTGTTGAAACGAACAGATGGACCGACGAACATGACTAGATCAACTCGGCTGATATATGTATATATACCCTATAAAGTCGGAAATGTCTTGTTTACTCTTCTAACTAAAACTATAATACCCAGTACAAAAAGGGCATGTTTTGTTTTAATACATATCAACTCAAAAACTGCAGCATAAAAAAAAAAACTTAATATTTAATAACCAAACACATTATTAAGCTAAATTAATTGTTTTAGAATCGTTGATCGCGTTTCGCTAAAATCAGTGCTTGAACTACATAGTTTAAAAAGTAACTTCTGTCTGTGTCGTCTGCAAATGCCTTATATTTTTCTACTTATTTTGAAAACGAACAATTGTCCAAAATCGATCTTAGCATCAATTATAGTGCCAACCAAATGCTTCAAGTTTTATATTTCGAAAAACTTAAGGTAGCAGCTTCCTGTCGTGCTAAGCTTAAAAAGTTCCACTGGTTGCTTAGACCAACGAGCAAGCTCAGCCTTGGCAACAAAATGTTGCTTTTTAAGTCAATTGTTGTGCCTTCGATGACTTACTGCATCCAATTGTGAGGCATGGTTTCTGACTCGAACGCCATGAAGGTCCAGAGAGTCCAAAACCGAGCGCTGCGCATGATTGCTAATTTTGGTTATGAAAATAAATATTTATAATTAAAAAAAAATCTGTTATATATCATGTTATGCATTCTTATTAAATATAAAATAAACAAGAAAGGAAGCTAACTTCGGCACGCCGAAGTTTGTATACCCTTGCAGATTGGTTTTCATATTTATATTATAAATTATAATGCCGAAAACAGACACTAAACAGAGTTTCATAACATTTTATCTATACTTATTATGTTTACAGTTTGACAGTTACAGTTATACATTTACAGCTTTACATTTTCTCTACATCTACGGATCGCTTCTATGGCAGCTATATGATATAGTTGTCCGATTTTCAAATTATTGTTACCAAAATTCTGAAATAATACTAAAAGCTCATGTCTCAAAGTAGATGAAAATACGTTGAAAAACAAAGAAGTTATAATTTTTTCTTTTACTTTCCCTATCGTTCCTATGGCAGCTATAAGATATAGTCGTCCGATTTTCATAAAATTTATACCAAAATTCTGAAATAATACCAGAAGTTTATGTCTCAAATTAGATTAAAATACGATGAAAAACAACGAAGTTATAATTTTTTTCGATTAATTTTCCGATCGTTCCTATGGCAGCTATAAGATATAGTGGTCCGATTTTCATAAAATTTTTACCAAAATTCAGAAATAATATAAAATGGCCATATCTTAAAAATAATGCGAAAATATTGAAAAACAGCCAAGTTATAATTTTTTTTCTAAAAATTTATCAAACAATTGTATGGCAGCTATATGATATAGTCGTCCGATCCGGCCCATTCCGACATATATAGCAGTGAAAGTATATAGAAGACTATATGCAAAGTTTCATTCAGATAGCTTTAAAACTGAGGGACTAGTTTGCGTAGAAACGGACAGACGGACGGACAGACGGACATGGCTAGATCGACTCGGCTGTTGATGCTGATCAAGAATATATATACTTTATAGGGTCGGAAACGTCTCCTTCACTGCGTTGCAAACTTCTGACTGAAATTATAATACCCTGCAAGGGTATAAAAATATGTGTAAAAAAAATGATGGAACCAACTGTCGCGTGCGACATGTCGCATGCGAATCTGATTAAAATTAAATAAAAAATAAACTACGCTATATTTCTGATTGTAAATACATTAAACTGACATTATCGCATAACATTTTAAAATTTGTTTCATTATAATATACCCAGTCGTTTCGCTGAAATCAGTGTTTAAATAGCTCGCCGCGAAAGTGACTTCTGTTTTTGTCGCGTGCGAATCCTTCAATTTTTTTGTTATTTCTTAAATTTGAGCAAACACTCTAAATCAACAGTAGCACCAATTATAGCTCTAGGCAAGAGCTATAATACTGTCTTCCCACACAGCGCATTTGTGAGGCTTTGTCGTTCCGAATTTTCTCAAATGGACCGCTGTTAGAACGCATCTAAATCTAACCACGGTTTGTTAAAAAATAGTTAGGCGATAGTTTTTCAGTGCAACTCTGATTTCTTCTTCTTAACAATGAAAATTTGACCAACACTACGAAAATGTAAACAAACTTGACGAGGAACAAATGAAATATGGAATTTAAAATGTGGCGCCAAAGCTACAAGCAGGCCCAATATATTTGTTGGTGTTTTTTTGTATATTCCTGCCCCAAAATGTCCCCAATTGCTACTATTTATTATAAACCGCCTACCACTACCTCATTTTATAGATTTTGAATGCCTATACCTCCTATACACACTCTTCGGGGAATTTGCACTTTGTTAGAGAAAAATCATTAGAGAAACTAAATTTCCTTGTCATCTAATTTATTTAAATTTAGTGCGGATAAATTCTGACGCAATCTGTGGTTTTGCTGTTGTTAAACAGCCGAAATAGTTTATAAACTATTCATTTCACTCCCACATCGGCTGCTTCAGCCATCATTGTTTACGTTTTCATAAGCCACAGCTGATCGATCAGCTGTTCGGATGGGGATGCACTTTAACGCAGCTATGTGGGAACACGAGTTTCACTTTTTTTTTAAAATCCCAACCTTCCCTCACAAATGCGGTGTGTGACATTATGGTATTACTCTCTCGGTGTCGTGCTTTATGCAAAAACGAAAAGGGAAAGGGCTGGGCTAGAGAGGAATCGATACTTTTTCGTATTTTTGACATAATACTAAAAACTTTTCGGGGTAATGACAAATGCATGAATAATGAATGAATTATATTGAATGAAATACAGACAACTTGTTAGTAAATAGATTCGCCCTGTGCTGCTGATAAGGAATATTAACAGTTTATGCGGTCGAAGAACGGATTTTCCCTATTCCCTTTTTGTATTAGTTATAATCAATGAAAATGCTGGCACATCAAAAAGAAAGGCCCTTCTAACAATAAGTAGTTGGCGTGGTCAAAAGCAGGAGCTAGCAGTTGAATACAAGGAAGAAATACAATGGAGGGTCAAAAGCAATCAAGTTTTATTCTAAGATTTTTTTTGTTCAATTTCGATGATTTTAAATGAAGATGGGTGGTTGTTTGAAACACTCTGGGTGGAAACATATAATATGCGTAAATTGATTACCAGGCGTAAGCGTGAGCAATAATTGGGGAACCGGAGCCTTTAAATTAGATCACTATGGGCGACCGAGCTTACGCCACATTCTATTCGAATATTTTGATATCTATTTTAAAATATGAAAGATTCTGCCATTTGATCAATAGGAACTCTTCTTAATGTAACTGTTTTACATAAAAAATTACCGTATAATGAACAAACCTATATGTATGTACATATTTACAGTTATACTTATAGATTCACAGATTTACATTATTTGGTAGTTACATATAAGATATAGGCGTCCGATTTTTATAAAGTTGAAACTTGATTCCGATGTACATAAAATATGTTAAAAAATAGCGAAGTTATAATTTTTTTTCTAATAATTGTCCTACTTATGTATATACTAGTGAGAATTATTAGAAGACTATCTGCAATGTTTTATTTAGATAGCTATAAAACAGAGCAGTACCGTAGCAACCTAGGTGGCAAGGGGGTTTTTGCTCCACCACACGTTTTCTGCGGCACCAGGCATTATTCTCATATAAGGTACGTATACGTAATGTATGAATGTAATCCAAACAATTTGCCCCCACCCCACGCAAAACAGGATTGCTACAGCACTGACTGAGAGACTTGTTTGGGTAGAAACGGACAGACGAACAGAAGGACTTGGCTAGATCGACTCGGCCAACAGCCGAGTGATGAAAATAATATATAATTATCTGCGTTGCAAATTTCGGACTAAAATTATAATTTTTTTCTTTTTATTTCTTAAGATTCAGGGTATTCCCTTAACGACTGAATTACTGAAGATATCAGTAACTGAAAACAGCTGTTTCCAAACAAACTGCTTAGTTTCTAATCTAAGATTATAGGGGATAATACCAACGGTATATTCATGTCTTGCGAATGAGTTTTGGTTAAAAATTTGGCAGCAGACTTTTTTAAGTCGTTCCCTTGATGGCTGTAAATATGGGGTGTAACTGTCGCGATACATTGTCGATCTGTTCAGTAAGAAATTCTTACTTAGAATCGGAATTTTTTATATAAAAGAACTAATCCAAAAAATAAATTATTTTATAGTAGATTCGATTAATTCATGTTTTTATGCAAAACTATCTTTCGATTACTAACCTGAACATAATTTTTCGCAGAATTCTGCTCAAAAACGATAAAAAATTGTGTTTTAAAAATATTTTACTAACTAACATATAGCCCTTGCTTTTAATAGCAATGATGAAATTCACAAAAAGAAGGCGCCACTTTTAGCTCTCGTTAACATTAAAGGTTGTTATACAGCTCATTGAATCTCAGATTAAAACAGCTTTGGATTACCAGGAATTTTTGCAGACACAATGGACAATATCAAACATATAAAAATCAGTCCGTGCATTACCACGTCCTTGTTAAATAAATAAATAAATAAATAAATTTAAATTAAATAATCCATTAGATAGTCATTCAGACTCAGAAAACTTTTTTTCTCTTAAAACTCGATTTCAACTTTGTAGGAACCTATTTTCAAACTAATAGAACATTTAAAACTAAAATGAAAAGGAACATAGCTTAACCCTCTAATGCCCAAGCTTATGTGTGTCTGTCCGTTTCGAAAACTAGTCCCTCAGTTCAATCGTCTGACTTTTCTCACTATTTTATATGTCAGAACGGTTCGGCCGATTTTATCATGTAGCTTGTAGAAAAAAAGTTTATTTACTTTATATAACGTAACTAACTTAACATATTTTCATTTTCTTTTACTTTTTTTATTTCAGAATTTAGGCTTTAATTTTACTTAAAGAATCATAATTTAACAGATTTAACGGCGGCTAGGTCTTCAGTGTCCGCCAGCTTCTTATCTTGTACGGCAGCTACAGTTAGTTAGTTTAGGGCACTCCTAATATTTGTGGTCCTAACTGTACCAATTAAAGCAGGCGCCTTCAGGTCTTTTTGGGCGTCTGAACTCGGTCATCAGATGCCCCAACTTTCTGAAATTGAAGCAACCGCCATTGGTCCCTGCTGAGGGTTTGTCGAATTGTTTTTCGCAGGGATCGCAAATAAGAGTTATGAGTAAAATAAAAGTTACTACCAAAAAATTAAGCTAAAAAGATGGAAAATTTAGGTATACCATAATTTTTGGCGGAGTTTTCATAAATAAAATAAACTTTTATAACCAATTTTTATTTTTTAATTGCGCTTTAACTCTTATTTTTAAATTTTTATAAAAAAGTTGTATTATTTTTCAATTTTTTTATAAAAGTTGAGTTATAAATTATTTTCAATTTTTAAAATAATAATTAAATATAAAAATTATTCTCCAATTTGTATTTCAAAAAATTGAAAATAACACTTATTTGTAAATTTTAATTTAAAAAATTGAATCGTAATAACTTTTCAATGGAGTGGTGTATCTTAAAGATTGGCAAATGTATATAATGAATCTACATCAAACAAAAGGTATTGGAGCGTAGAATATTTATGTATGCGATTCAAATTTTTGAAATAGAAATTAGAGAATAATTTTTATTTTCAATTATTATTTTGAAAATTGATAAAAATCAGTTATAACTCAACATTAATATAAAAATTACAAAAAAAAATTATTCCTCTACTTGTATATAAAAGTTGAATAATAAGAATTAAATTCCATTTTTTTCTATATAATTGGAAATAACTCTTATTTTATGATTTTTATTATAAAATCTGTTACGACCCCAAACTTTGTCGTCGAATTGTTAAAGTCATTTGTATTTCCACGAATTAACGACTGGTCGGATGTTTTCAATTACTCATAATTACTTATGAAAATGAAAATCGGACGACTATATCTTATAGCTGCCATACGAACGATCGGGAAATTAATAGAAAAACAAGAAAGGAAGCTAACTTCGGCATACCGAAGTTTGTATACCCTTGCAGATTGGTTTCGATGTTTATATTATAAATTTAAATGCTGAAAACACTCACAAAACAGAGTTTCATTACATTTTACCTATACTTATTATGTTTGCAGTTTGACAGTTACAGTTTTACATTCCCAGCTTTACATATTCTATACATTTACCGATCGCTTCTATGGCAGCTATAAGATATAGTTGTCCGATTTTTATGAAATTTATACCAAAATTCTAGAATAATAAAAAAAGCTTATATCTCAGAGTAAATAAAAATGCGTTGAAAAACAACGAAGCTATAATTTTATTTCTAGTAATTTCCCGATCGTTCCTATGGCAGCTATATCATATAGTCGTCCGATTTTCATAAAATTTTTACCATTCAGAAATAATATAAAATGGCCATATCTAAAAAATTATGCAAAAATGTTTAAAAACAGCAAAGTTATTATTATTTTTCTAAAAATTTATCAAACATTTGTATGGCAGCTATATGATATAGTCGTCCGATCCGGCCCGTTCCGACATATATAGCAGTGAGAGCATATAGAAGACTTTATGCAAAGTTTCATTCAGATAGCTTTAAAACTGAGGGACTAGTTTGCGTAGAAACAGACAGATAAAACCATGTTGACTTGGGAAATAATTGACCTACACAGATGCTGCACCTTAGGAGTAATTACATTTTCAAATAGTTTTAGGATGGCCGACAACTTAGGGATTCCTCTATAGTTATTGGCCTCCAAGTTGTTACCTTTTTTGTGGAGAAGAATAACAAAAGATTCCTTCCAAATAAGGGGAAAGTGTGAAGGTTCTAAGGAGGTAAACAAGGTAAACAATTTCAGAAGGGGGCTTCGGCACAAAACCTAAGCACACAGCCAAGGCTTATTTAATGTTGACGGACAGTATAACGGAACACATGAAATAAAAAATGAATTCATAGCAATTTAAAAAATATCCACGGAAATCAGCCGGACGAAGTCCGTCTTGCTAAAGCAGAGGACTTTTTGGGCTGGACCATCAGATTTATTCCGAGAAACAGTCTCAATGTCGTTAGTCACATCAAAAGTAGGATGATAGGGATCTTCGGGTTGCGTCAGGGGCGCCACCCTATCTAAACTAACTCTTGCCGGATCAGAGACAAAACAAAGATCAAGCAATCTCTTTAAGGAATTTCGTACATGGTTGACTTGGGACAGCGAAATGTCAAACAAGCCAGCTATAAAATTATGATGTGTTTTGGTAAGAAGTGTATTAGTGGAATTGTCTAGGGACGCTTGGGAAGTAAATGCGACACTATCAGAATATAATTTAGGAAGCTTACTACGTAAGCCTCTTGAATTCTGATAGTACTAAGATAGAGATACTAAAGGAGTTGGTTAGTTTTTTGGGACGGAATTGGAAGACGTAGAAGGCGCAGTGGTCAGATCGGGCCTAGAAAGAGTAATTCCTACTGGCCGCTTTTTCTTTCATCGCTATACCACCTGAGATGCTAGAAAAAGTAATGGAAATGCAGCAAAAAGGGCACATTTTGTGTGTCTAATAAAATCGGTCACTTGATTGATATTGTTTTCAAAAATTGGTCTGTAGAAATTCTAAAGAACCAAATTAAATAAAAATATCTCATACTTGAAAATCGGTAATTTATTTTCAAAGATATTCATTGTTTACATACCGACATAAAAGATGGTGCACCCTGTATATTACAAAATTTTTTTCAGTTTTCAAAATTTGTATTCAATCAAATTAACAAAAATAAAGCTAAAAATGATTACACTATTTTTTAATAAATTGTTTTATAGAAAAAACATTTTTTTTTTCTCTTTGATATCCTATAAAATGGCGAATCAATGGGCGTGGCACATTGTGTAATACATATATCATATAAGTTTTACAACACTTAACTGTCAAATGCAGTTTAAATGCAGTTTTGATGTTGATTTTTGCAACGTAAAATGAGAAAATTCAGTTTTGTGGCACGGTTTGTTTCTGTTGTCTCGGCAAAATGGAAATAGCAATTGGTCTCAGCTAGAGCGAAACCTTCACAACTGGCCTGGCTTACATTTCATCAGCACTAATGATAAGAAAACAATTCAACTACAAGGAAGTGGACGCAGAAAGAGGCGGCGAAGAGTCTAATGCCAGACTGCAGATGCTAAGCTCGCATGAATATTACAATAAGAACGCAAATTAAAGTTTTCAACGTGGGATGACAACGCCATTTTACCAGCACCCCGTGCACCTCCTTTTAACGTCCTACTTCGTGCACAGTTGTGTTGAAATATTTTATAATTTACATTTAATTATGGGATTTTGTACAGCAGCGGCACGCTGGCTGCACTGCAGGGTGGGCTAGAATCTCCAGGTGTTTCCCTAGGACTTTTTTTAGTCAAATTTATTTGCAAATGGCTTAAAGTCACTCAAAGTGTTTAAACAGTTAACATTTGGAGACAAAAAGAGCTGGCTTCTGTCCTCTGTATGAGCCACACTTAATAAAGTAACTCCACTCACTTTATTCACCTTTGCGTAATTGACTTATACTGCATTAGCCTAGAGGGACACCCACTTACATGTTCTGCCTAGCTACAAGACCCAGCCGCATGTCCTGCCAGTATATTTTAGCACCAAAGTGATCCGGTTGGGTGGGTAACCTGACTTTTTTCAGATTAACCTTAAGAGAATTTATTTCCCACATGGACAAGAACTTCGGGCGATTTGGGGGAAGTTCGGGAAAATTCAATAAAGCAGACTTAACTCAAAAAATTAAAACCCTATACCCCTAGGGCTATCGTTAATATTGTAAGAGAAAATAAATGTATTAAACACAACGGTTACACGGCACGTCTTTTAGGGTAGAACATATAAACCTTATATGTAATTTAAACGGTCTCAAAATTATATATATTTTTTGCACATCTATAAATTTAAGGCTACTGTTCATTGTTACCTTTTCAAAATCAATTATACCACACCTCGAAAATTCTATTTTTGACCCTTGTAGGAAAATGGAAAGCTTATTACAACAAAATCAAGTAAGCAAAATTCAAGCTCAATGAATTCTGCTTGAAAACTGATTTTCTTATCTCATTGGATTGTATCTCTCTTTTTTAAGTAGCGTTAAAAAAAGCACAAAAGCTTGATTTTTGGCATGCCTAAAACTGTATCAAAACTATACAACACATGTCAATTTGTTCTATTTACTTAATATTTAATTCTTGTAACGGTAAATAAAATATTGTTTAATGATTAATAGAGCCACGTTATGCTCTAGGCATTGAATTCACTACATTTTTAGGTAAATATTTGTGCAAAGGAAACTCTTGACCTGATGCTTTCGACATTCTTAAATTTCTTGTTATTGGCTTAAACTCGCCTGACTTAAGTAGTCCAAATGTTTTCAATTAAAGCAACCAAAGAATAAAGAACTATAGTTATATTATACAGCATAGAACAATAGTTCTATACTCTTTGGCAGCACGCTGGCCAACCCAAAACTCTTATACATGTTGTGATCATTTAAGAAGCGGTGGGTCTCTCGGACATGGTGAATAGGTGTCTTATCTTGCATAAAAACATAGACCTTTTTCCTTATTATGTTTCAAAAATGATAGAAGACGATCCTGCAATACTTTTTTGTATTCTTCACTGTTCATCTTGGAGCTGTGAAGCACAGATACAGCGTTCACTACGATGATTTCACTGTCCGCCAAATAGTCATTTGTGACATGCCCACTGAAACTTGCGACAAGTGTGGAGCACGAATCAAAAGAATTTCTAGATCTACATAAGTATTATGAGACGGTCATTGCGCTTAAACACTTTAGGTTTCTTCCAGAGCTTTGCTTCACACTAGACATCTGAATGAATGGCAAAAATCCCGCATTCGAAGGGTATGAGTCAGAGAACTGCAAGGGTGTCACTTTTTGACACCTTACTTACACCCAATAAAATGTGTGTCCCGTTGCCACTCACACCCGGCTAAGCAAATCATAAACGCACACTTATCAAAAATTGCATGTGTGCTATATAGCAGACAAAACTTCGTTGAAAATATTACAATCGGAAGTTTTGCGGATTTCAGGCGGACAAAACGAAAAATCTTTTTTATTTTTATTTATTATTATTTAACTTCTAAATAAAATTTAACTTCAGATTTGTAAACTTAAAAAACAAACATACTTGCGGTTTTTTTTTTCTTACTTATAATATGAATAATGTTTATTATTTTTTAATTTTTAGTTTTAATTTTTTATTATTCGACTGTCACTCGGTCCGGCGCATATTGAAAGTACTTCTGTGTTATTCTATCACAGAGTCCTCCAACGAGAATTTGTTCTTGAAACCGGCTGTAAATATATAAATTATTATTACTTATAATAATAATAATTAATAAAAAAATATACATACCTCTAACGACTGACGTTATAAGCATCCCTCGAATGCACATTTTCAAGTCGCCACTTCATCGGAAATAAGATAGCAAATTGCCCCCATGTGCTGCTAAGCATCTTTTCGATGCATATAGCGCTATGGTGGCCTTTTTTACCCTATCTACTACATTGGCCTTCTACGTTAGCTTGCTGTCAAGTACAATGCCAAGGTATTTGACTAGTGTTTTCGGGGTCAGCCTGGTTTTGTTAATTTTCGGGGGGATCCATTGCGGCACATTGTATCTCTTGGTGAAGAGAATAAGGTCCGTCTTATCCGCATTGATATTGAGTCCAACCTTCTCCGCCCACTCACATATCTCCCTGAGCGTTGTTTCCATGATCGAGCTGAGGGTTGCTGGACAGACTCCCGTGATAATTATGCTTATGTCATCCGCATAAGCTGTTATCTTTGGTGCTTTCCTCTCGAATCTCTTGATTAGGTCGTCTACCACCAGATTCCATAGGAGGGGCGACAGAACCCCACCTTGCGGTGTGCCTCTGTGCGCTCCTCCCACCATGGAAGCGGTGCCCCAATCTGATTGTACCCGCCGGCAACTTAGAAGATTCCTTATCCACAAGTTGACAGCGGGGAGCAATTGGTCGCTTCTACGCGATCCATTATTGCGTCCGTGCTAACGTTGTTGAATGCCCCGGATATGTCCACGAACACTCCAAGTGCATACTCCTTATTGTTTAGGGCTCTCTCAATGGTGGCTACCAACGAATGCAGTGCCGTCTCCACTGATTTCCCCTTCGTGTAGGCGTGCTGGTTGCTCGACAGTTGTCTCCCTACATCGTTCCTGATGTATAGGTCCAGCAGCTTTTCCAGAGTTTCCTCCATTGGATAGGGATATAGCCCGTGCTTAAACAAGCTGTATATATTGCGTAGAGCCATGGGGTGATCACCTCCTTGGTCACCTGCAGCATGGCTGGGAATATTCCATCTAGTCCTGGTGCTTTTATCCTCGCAAAGGAGTCTATAGCCCAGTGGATTCTACCAGAGGATATTAGATCTTTTGAAAGATGCACTACTCCAGTTGCTAGGTCCTGGTGCTTATTTGCATCGGGCACCTCAGTGCATCCTGGGAAATGCGCGTGCATTAGTGCTGTTAGGGCCTCTTCGCTGCCCTCAGTCCACTGTCCGTCGTCGCGTTTGAGCTCCGGAGTCTAGCCATTTTTTTTATAGGCCGATTTATAAGTGTAGATACAAGAAGTGTGTTGTAAGCCTTTCTTAATAGATATTTCCCTATCCCGCAACGGAAAGCATACTCCAACTTGAAAACATACATACATATGTACATATGTATGTATGAATACACTTATGTATGTATGTACCTTATAGGGTCTGAAATGGCTTCCTTACTGCGTTGTAAGCTTCCGACTAAAATTATAATATCCTCCAGAGTATCAAAGTAGATTTCAGCCAGGAAAAGCAAGAAAGCAGTTAAATTGTTTAAATTGCGTTGAACGTGTAGAACACGTGTTCGAGATCCAGATGACGCTTTGGTGGCAGAAGGAGAAGCTGTGGTAGGCAAGCGTTTGTTTGTACTCGTGCTCAAGTCGGCTGGCTGCCAGTTAAACAAATCCATTTTAAACCTTAAACCCTGAGTAAACAAAACACGCTCTATGCAACACACGCAGATTCTTCGGAGGGGCGTGCTACGAAACAGTTGCATTCTAAGAGTAACTATCTGGATATGTATGTACATACATACGCACTAAACAGTTGGCACAATTGTTAAGTTTAACTTCAAACAAACTTTAACAAAAAAAGGACAAATTTCGTCTTGGCACTTTTATATAAAACATTTATTTTGTTATATAAAACTAAAATTAATATTTTGTTGGTAGTCCTTTTTGCTTAATGACGTATTCTAGACCACCAATTTGTTGTGACTTCTGAGCAATATTCTGTCATTTTTCGCATAATTTATTTGGTAATTTTTGGATGTTTTACGAGTCGAGTCGAGTTCTTCACACAAATGCTCTATCGGATTTAGGTCCGCTAACTGCGGTGGATGTGTATCGTATGCATGCCATAAACGCACATCCTGGGCGGATCATTGTCGTGCACAAAAGTCAATGAGTCCGGCATAATGAGCTTTAGAGCACTTTTTAAAGTTGTCCTTAAAAAAATTGATATCCGAGATACCCTCTATAAATACAAATTCGCCAACACCAGCGGATGACATGCATCCCCACACCATCACGCCTCATCCGCCGTGTTTTACTGTAGATGCCAAACTCTTTCTCTCTAGCTCACTGTTCAGTTCTCTCCATAATTGCTGGCGGCCATCGGGGCGAAATATATTTAATTTGCTTTCGGCCGAGAAGAGCACCTGATTTTAAAATTCGACTGGCTTTATCTTTAGCATAGGCCAAACTCTTCCTTTGGTTGACATCAGATATGAAGGAGTTTCGCCTAGTTGGCTTCGTGCAGGGCCCTTCTTACGGTCATCGGATGGATACCCTTTCCAAACTCGGTTTTAACTTCAGCGGCGATTTGGGAGGATGATTTTTTAGGGTCAACATTAACCTTTCGGATCACCGTGTTGCGTTGCCGGTTGCTTAAAGCCTTGGGACGCCCCGATCTAAGTGGAATTTGGCTAAGTTCCAATATTTTGCCTATTTCGCAATAGGATTTGTGCTGTGTGATTAAAAAAAAGTGCCGTTTTGATCATGATACAATCATATGATATAGTCGTCCGATCCGGCCCGTTCCGACATATATAGCAGAGAGACTATATAAAAGACTATATGCAAAGTTTCATTCAGATAGCTTTAAAACTGAGGGACTAGTTTGCGTAGAAACGGACAGACGGACGGACGGACGGACAGACGAACATGGCTAGATCGACTCTGCTGTTGATGCTGATCAAGAATATATATACTTTATAGGGTCGGAAAGGTCTCCTTCGCTGCGTTGCAAACTTCTGACTGAAATTATAATACCCTGCAAGGGTATAATAAATAAATAGATTTTTGGTTTATTGTTTTATGAATGATAATGTAATTAAATTTAAGTTTTGGTTTTTCTCTGGATATTTTTTTTAAGTAAAAAATAAAAAAGTTTTGTTTTCGATGTAATCGATTTAATCGATTGGGAAAAAATCGATTCGCTGCCTGGTAGGTCTACCTTGCAGGGTATTCTTGATCAGCATCAACAGCACAGTCGTCTGTCCGTTTCTACGCAAACTAGTCCCTCAGTTTTAAAGCTATCTGAATTAAACTTTGCGTATAGTCTTCTATATGCTCTCACTGCTATATATGTCGGAACGGGCCGGATCGGACGACTATATCATATAGCTGCCATACAAATGTTCGATAAATTTTTAGAAAAAAATGATAACTTGGCTGTTTTTTAACATTTTTGCATAATTTTTGAGATATATGTACATATATGGCCATTTTTTCAGAATTTCTGTTTTAATTTTATAGCTGCGATAGGAACGATCGTGAAATGAATAGAAAAAAATTATTACTTCGTTGTTTTTCAAAGTATTTTCATCTAACTTTTGTTATTATTTCAAAATTTTGATCTAAATATTATGAAAATCGGACAACTATATCATATAGCTGCCATATAAGCGATCGGTAAATGCAGAGAAAATGTAAAGTTGGGAATGTAAAACTGTAACTGTCAAACTGTACACATAATAAGTATAGGTAAAATGTTATAAAACTCTGTTTTGTGTGTGTTTTCAGCATTTTATTAATGATCTTAATGATCCAATTGCAATCTGCAAGGGTACACAAGCTTCGGCGTGCCGAAGTTAGCTTCCTTTCTTGTTTTACTAGCAGAATTAATGCTTTAAACTAATTGTTTTATGGTTAAGAATACTTATTTGTACGTGTCTCTATTTTTCTTTTCTAGTTTTCTAGTTTCTAGTTTTTAAAGTATATTTTATAATGTTTAAAAACGCCTTATTTATGCCTTCTTTTAAGATGCCTTCCCTGTAGGGACACAGACAGATATAGAAGTCATTGAATAATAGACTTATTGTAGATTCCAAATGGCCAAGGTAGGGCGGTTATTCAATTTCTCAAAAATATCTGATGACTAGGACAGTCTGAGCATAGTTCTGTCCGTCTGTATTAGTGTTGTGATGCACCCCCAAATTCTTGTTGCATCACGCAACCCGGTATTCAAAGAATGGCAAAAGGTCAGATGCAGGAGTGCAAGGCCACCAGCCGACGAGCGACTCCACTCATCTCAACAACATCCAGGCCGAACTTTGCAATTTGTTACATAGCGTCACTCTCAAACGTGCAGTAAGAGTCTGTAGTATCCACCTTTTGGAAAAAACAAAACTTTAGGTAACGCTTATGTTTAGGTACAATTAAGATAGCAAACTCTCATAACCACCCTCGCTAATGCACTTGCACTTGAACAGGTGGAAAGAAAGAATGCAAGAACATCACCCGATTTCACCGCTATATTAAAGCTTTTAGCTAAAACCGAATTTTTTTTGGGAGTTTAAGCATAATATAAAACGTTTACGTGCAATCATTCCATTTATATTCGGCGAGCTATCAACACCATAAAGAAGTCTATATCATTTTTCGTGGCGAGTGTTTTCGACCTTTCATACACGTGTGACTGACTTTAAATTATATAATATTAGATGAAAGTATATAAGCTGATAAATAAAAGGAAATATTATTGGAACTATCAGAGTGAAAAGTGCTAGTTGCTGTGCCGAAGGTATGTCTCAGAAATAGGTGCCGTCCAAATTCTAATTTGATTTTATTCAGGCATCGGCCGTTAGTTTAGGCCAGAGGGCTTAGACAGCGCTTTTCGTCAACTCTCCCTAACTTGGCTATAGCCGCGTACACCCCGCTATCTGAGCAAAAAAAAGGGGGGCCGACACTTGGACTGAGGGATTACGTAACCAAGATCGCGCTCAAAGGGCCGAGGCAGCCGCTCCTAATCTACGCCTAGGAAACGGGTCTGGGAGGCTGAAAAGATCGATGGGATTCAGCTCCAAAACGGAATTTAGACCCCGATACCAGCTTAAAACGGCGAGCAGATGCATCAGTGTTACACAGTATTACGTAACTAACCCCTAAACCCAATTCATATTGCACCAGTCAAAATTTAGTGTAGGAGTTTTGGAGGAATAAGAGCTAAGAAAGAATAAATGAGTGACAACTAAAACGCCTTGCAGCGGCCGCGCTATGTGATTGTTTCGACAACAGTAATTAAATATCTATACATTCTCTTTTGTTTTGTTCTTGTTAGATTCAATATGAAATTCTACAAAAATTAATTAGAAGGTTCTGTTTTTATATTAAACTTTGTTTCTTTTTCTAAACTATGAATTAACCAGGGACCGTAAATAATGATTATTGTCGCTATTTTTAAATGAATAAATCAATCACTTCCAATCAACATAGAACAAGCTTGACTAGCACGTTTTTATCCTTTAAGGATACACTATGAATATCCTTGATGATTTTTATTTTTAATTGTTATATTTATTCTTCTATTGTTAAACATTATTTTTGATCAAAAAAAATAAAAATCACAAATAATTATTATGCTTGAGCAAAAAAAATAAAACTCAAAAATAATGATTATTCGTGATTTTTATTTTTTTGTTCAAAATAAAACTCACCTAATATTAAATAATTGCAGCAAACACAGGTAAAATACATTTTGTTTTTGTTGTTGTCAATTGTTGCTCTAGGGTCCCTTTATAAGGACATAGGACAATATTGGCAATATCCTTAAAGGATCAAAAGTTCTTGCTTGGTGAGTTTTATTTTGAACAAAAAAATAAAAATCACGAATTATCATTATTTTTGAGTTTTATTTTTTTTGCTCAAGCATAATGATTATTTGTGATTTTTTTTTTTTTTTGTCAAAAATAATTATTAGTCTTGATTTAAAAAATTAAAAATCGATAAGTAATCATTAGGAAATAATTTTTAAAATATTACTTATAATGATTACGGTCCCTGGAATTAACGCATAAATTACTTAAAGAAATTAATATGTAAGACTAAGCAATATGAAATTGGGAAGTTGTTGAAATATCTTTCTCTCTCTATATATATATATGTACAGTGACGAACTTAATTTTTGGCACAGTTGGCATGTCTGACTTTGGCACAGTTTTTCTCCATTAAATATAGCGATATTTACATGAAACAAATTTTATTTAAATATTGTGATAAATTTTCAACTTGATGAACTTAGTTTTATCCTTTTATATCCTTCCTATAATTTATAAAAATTTAAAAACTAAAAAAACTGCTACATATCCCTGAACAAAATTATTGGCACACCTAACCAAAAATATTAAAAAAGTTCAAAATGAAACGGTTTTTAGTACACTGATACAAAAAAACAAGAATTTTGGTCATAAAAACGTGATTTTTCGGTCACGAAAATGGCTTAAGCATATTTTGGTCTTCTTTGGATATTTTCGGTCATCTTTTAAGTACTTTTTCATTCTACATTTGAGATTTTTCAAATATTATTTCAATCCTTAAAAAAGTTTAAAATAAGAACGATAAACGACCGAAAATCTTAAAAAATGACCATAACAAGGCTTAAATTACGAAAAAAAAAAAAATTGTTTGAATCCTAACGAGACCGGCCTCCTTAGTTAATACTACTAAACATTCGTAATACCAAACATTTTAAATTAAACATTATTGTGAAAGAATTTTTATAATCTGTAATTATAGAGCTAGAAATGATTATTATTAATTAAATTAGTATTAGAAATTTTATTAAAAGCTACTTACATTTTTTTTCCCGGCTGGGATCCGAACCCATGTCTCAAAATTCACAGACCGACC
>VNJY01002677.1:0-52968 GCA_008042715.1 Drosophila bocki
GTCTAAACAGAACTTGGATTGCACGAAACAACAAACACACCAAATAATAATAATAATAACAGTTGGTCAATGCTAATGATCGGACAGCGGATATATTGCAAATGAATATCAAATTGAAGAGTCACCTCCATCACGACACCAAGACCAAGCGGGCAACGTGGTTGCCATATTTAAAATATAGTAATAGACGGATTAAAATATATATACAAGTATACATATAGAAGTACTGATGGAGCTCGAGGAATGGAAACTCGGGGTCACATCTGGGGGCGATCTCTAATCTCTGGGCTGACGCTCGATTGCAAGTCAGGTGTGCGGGGACATAATCCAGGCACATACATGTATATATATATATATATATATAATACATGTACTTGTTTGCTTTACTTTTCAATTTAGCAAAAATGTTTGCCGAGTCCTGGGAGGGAAATCGGTTTACATTTATGCAAAGTCAGGCGGAAAGTGGGCGGCACAGCGAGAGGAAGGAGAAAGAGTTGGCCCAGAAATGGGAAAAATACAAAATAAATAATAATAAGGAGGGCAAAGTGACGGGCGACAGGCTCGGCTCGGCTCTGTTTGCCTCAAGGATTTGCGCGCCGCTTTCTTACGACAAATAATTCATTCCACTCTCTGAAATTGTGACTCAGTGGGTGGGAAATCGGAAACTAAGAAACTGCGGATCTGGGGCGAACTAGCAAATCAAATTAGAGACTGACAGGACCGCAACAAGGACAATAAACAATCGCATATATGTAGCGTTAAGTCACTGAAGCCTAAAGCCACCCAACCACACTTCCCTACATCCCTACATCCCACACCACCCACATCCCACACTCAGGATGTGGTTGACTTCAATTAGGGTTTGGCGCCATCAAATTGAAACAAATTGCCAGAGAAAACAAATGAACAGCGCTTTGCATTGATTGAAATATAATTTCAGCGAAAATCGATTTTCTATTCAATTTCTTTGAATCAAAGCTATCATTTAACGATAATGTCATGGGTGAATATATGGCGATAATAAATAACCAAATTGAAGGTTATCCCATTAAAAAATTTACTCATATACTATGTACTAGACTTCTCAGGTGTTTCACTGTGTATTTTTTTAGTATAGTAAGCTTGGTTTGCGCCCATGTATCTTTCTCCCTGGTTTATTCCCTTAAATCGATCCATTCTGGCGTCAATTTCAATTTAAGTTCCAGCGGAGTTTAAATATTTTATTTACCGCTGCACGGTAATGTCAGTTTCCTGTCACCCCTGCTCCTCCGCGCTCAGCGATTTTGCATCAATGTGGCATTGTCAAGGTGAAGGAAACTCTGTGGGTGACCTGCTACCCGCTACCCACAGCCACCCAATGCCTTTCCACCGGCTGAAATTCACCCGCTGCGCTGTGTTAGGACCAAAAATGCCAACAACTTTGGCGTGCAGCCTTTTTCCAAGAGCATTTCCGGAAAAGCGAGAGGGTTTGATGATACACTGGCAGGAAATTGAATTCCTATGTTTCCCCCAAGAAAGAGAGCCTCAACGTAATAGGAGCCCTCCGGCAAGATGTCACATTCAGGCGAAATGCGACAAGTTTATGGAACTTGCTCCCCTCATTCCTTTCTTTTCCCCTTCACCTTGACATAAAGATGGAAAGTCAAATGTGGGAAAGGGTGGAAAATGGGGACTAAAAAGTAGGGAAAGGCGGCCAAAACTCACACACACAAGTGAGAGAGGTCAACTGAGAACAAACCGCAAAAGCGATTTCAATCGGCAATTAATTGACTTGACACATTGACACCTGCACACATGTACAGACAGACCAGGACAGTGCGTTTCATAAGAAACAGTATAATATAAGCATTAACTTGTTTTAGAGAAACAGCTAAATAATTACGGATAGGTATTTTGTTACATGTTACACACCCAACCCTTGATATTCCAGTCGAATCGATCGAACAAGATCGTCACAAACTGGGAAATAATTTCCACAACACACTCGCTTTGACACATAGCCAGAAATTGGGAAACAATACATTAATGGAATACAACCGACAGCCGTGTCCCATCCGGATTGTGGAGGACTGTGGCTGCGCCTTCTTGATGGGCACCCTAGGCGGAGGGCTATTCCAGTACCTCAAGGGCTTCCGTAATGCTCCATCTGGCCTGGTGCGCAGCATCTACGGTGGCATTGACTCTGTGAAGATGAGGACACCGGCTGTGGCCGGCAGCTTCGCCATTTGGGGCGCTACCTTTAGCACAGTGGACTGTGCCCTGATCTCGTACCGGCAGCGCGAGGATTCCTGGAACTCCATAATCAGCGGAGCTGCCACCGGCGGTATATTGTCAGCCCGAAATGGTATTCGGGCCATGGCCAACAGTGCTTTTGTGGGCTGTCTCGTGCTGGCCATGATTGAGGGGGCAGGCGCCGTAGTGGCCACCATTTACGCAGACGACGGGAGTGAAACCGCAACCATAACCATCGATATCCAGACACCGCCGCAGAGGGCCCAATGGGAGCCAAACGATTTCGTAGCCATGGATTCGATTCCGAATCCGAAACCGAGTCCAAAAGAGTCAGTTTCCCTGGCAGGTCATCACTCAACCGTTGAGGGTTTCGAACGGGTGTTGGAAAAGTGCCGAGAATACAGAGATGCAAGACCAGGCGAGCCACGGGCTCTGCTGGACCTAATCAAGCTGGCCGATATTATCTGACCACCTGCATCCCCAGATCTGTGTGCTTTCTGTGTTAAATCAATCTTTGTTTTCCCCAAATATATTCCATGTAAATCGGCGTCCAGTACTTTCCAATGATTTTTTCTTGGTGGCAATTGTAAGTAATTTTAATCTGAATGTTTAGAGTAAAGGAAAGTCAATGAGTTTTACTATTTGGCCTCCAAAAGGCGGGTTTCCCCAACCGATAAGGGGGCCTTATAGGGTTAAAAGGAGTGTTTGTTAGCGGAGGAGAGGGCAACTGACGAGGCATCATTATGGCCTGCCATGGTTCATTATTTAATTTTAGTTTTTCCCTCATTCGAGGCAGGGAAAAGTGCGAAGACAGTTAAACGGCATGGTCTCTAACTGTATCTCTCTCTCCCTTGAATGGTTTCCATTTTCCGCAAAAATTACTGGGAAAACGGCCATTTGCCTGCTAGCGATAACACGCTTTTCAAGCTGCGTATTCATTTCAAGATAATTGTTACAACAGTATTTGCAGGTGTATCTTAGCTGGTTTTCCTAAGCTTTTGGGCTTCATTTATTGGACTCTGTCTTGAAATAAATATAGATTTAGGCCTGTTTACATCTGTTTTATAAATAAAGCAGCTTGGTCAACAACGGAAATATATATATATATTTTTCAGTAATTTCGGTACAGAGTGCCCTTCAATGATTAAATTTATTTTAAATTAATTATTTTTCTGAAAGTTTAACAATTTGTTAGTTGTTAATTTCGAATTTTGTTGAGTTGAAAACAAATTAAATAGTTGTTGGGTGCATTGTTGGAAACTGACGCAGTCACATGAAAACACATCAAAACAGTTTCCTAATTTGTAAATTTTTAATTGCGAATTTCTACCGAAACTTGTTACAATAGACAAAGCTTTCCACAAAAAAAAAAGATATATATAGTTTTCTGGGATTAACTTAATTTCTGATATAAAACTTATTACTTTCGTTCAATAATTAAAAACATAAATTCCTCTAAATATCAAATATTATTTTCTTACTTGTAATTTAGAGTGTTTTAATTTTACTTTAATTCTACAAAATTCTCTCTTGTTTTAGGCAAACGCACATCATCCACAGGTAAAAATAAAATTGTGCCAGTTCTTGGCTGTCAGTTTTTCCGATTGCTTTTTTTAGAAGCTTTCTGGCTGTGCTATACGCAATTATTGGGCAATCTTCAGGGGGAGTGGACTAGGTGGGGAGAAGGGAAAATACGGGGTGGGGAGTGAGGAAACCCCGCCTCCAAAAACACATACACACTGGCAAACGAAATGTAATAACAAGTTGGAGGCAAGCCCAAGTTTTCTGCCCCTAGAAAAAAAAAAAATAATAAAAAGAAAATCTGGTGGGAAAGGTTTTTCCGAGCAGCAGAGGCCCTAGTGGTTGAGTAAGCTGGGCCAAAGCTGGATAATCAGGCAAAGTGAAGGAGTCTAGTGGCCTCCATCCCCCCTCTTTTTTTTAATAGCTGTCTATGGCAAGTCCTTCAATGTGTCATGCGCCCTGTCAAAAAAATGTATGTAACTAAGCGACAAAAAAACACGACGGAAAAACTGAATCTTTTGGCCAAAAAATATTATTGGGCGAAGGCAGAGGATGCAAGGTCAAGCAACTTTTGGATTTTGACCCCACACATAAATCGACAAGAAATTACACAAACATTTTGTGTGTGTATTAGGGCATATATAATTTTGGCATGGGGTCTTGAACTATCATTAGAAAATGTTCTCCATCTTCAGACTGCCAGCTTACCCCATTTCTTTTTTTTTCTGTTTTTTCCAGACCATTTTTTCCACTTTTGTTTATTTTTCCAAATACTTTTGTGCGTGTGCGTGCTTGTTACAAAATCAACTTTTAATATAGACACACGGGAATTTTGAAATCTTTAAATTGTTCTTTTTTGGCATTTTTCTGGGGTTGCCAATTCGGGAAACTAAATTAATTAATTAAACTAAATAAAAGAATTAAACTTGTTGACTTATAATAAAAGCCACATTTTCTCGAGTCTTTTTTAAATTCATTTTTAAATAAAATTTTTAAATAATATTAATATTATAAATTAAATTAAATTAAATAAAAATTTTAAATAATATTAATATTATAAATTAATATTAATTTAAAATTTAAAAATTATGCAAATTCTTAGCAAAATGCTATCACAATCGATTTCATAAGATTCACGTGGATGAAATTAAATATTCCGCTTATATAAGCGAATTCCAGCAAAACTCTTCCCACCAAGTCAACCTTTTTTCTTTAATGGCAAATTGACTTCTTATTCTGTTGTTGATTCAACTTCCACTCTGCTTTTTTTTTTTGCTCATTTTGTGTGTGTATTTATGACGGTCCGGCGAATGAAATTAAATTTGGGTAGATGGCCTCTAGGGCGTATGCGTAATATGTTTGAGTGCACGTCTGTCAGTATATATATTTATATTGCGTTTGTTTCCCCAACTAAAAATATAATTATATTTTTCCTTTTTCTCTCGACATTTTCCCTGATTTCCATGTTGACATCCCCCGTGCTTCCTTTTCATTGAAAAGTTTCTTAAACTTTGCGTGAAACTCTTCACTTTATTTGCCTAATTAGAAATTTTATTTAATATTTTTGAGAAAGAATGTCGTCGTCTCTCACAGAAAAAGGGTGAATGGAAATAAATAGATAATGAGGGGAGAGGAGAATGAGAATCGGTGAGGAATAGGCATTCAACAGGAAGTAATTCCATGGAAAACAATACCGAAAAATACATACATATTTATATATGACATACATATATGCCGTCAACATGATTGCCACTTAATCCACTCAATAAACAGTCAAGTGATAAAAAATTAACGCTCTTTTTTCGACTCAACCTGTCCCATTTGCACCCCCTGCTACAGCTGCTGTTCGGTTTGCCTGGCCATGAGAAAAATAAATCGAACTTAATGGGAAATACATATATATACACAGAGTTCACGGAGAGTGCCCGCTGACGAACATCAGAATAAATCATTGCGAAAAGCAGCGAAAGAGGCGGCCAACAATGCAGGCGGGGTGCGCAGGAAGGTGGCAAGCAGTTAAAACGGTTAACGTCATTGACATTGGACAACAAAGGGTTAAGAGCAAGCATAATTGCAAATGAGTAATCGTTAAGAACCCCCCAAGTACAGGGCACGTTCCAATGGGCGACAGCAAACCAAGAATAATGTTAGTGTAAATGTATTTATGCAATAATTCACTCTATTATTTAGTAACTTCATTTGCGATAAAAGAAATACTTATATAGAAGCCAATATGTTTTTGTATATGCTTAAGACATATCAATTGTATTTATTTAATATCGGTTTCTGGTAAGGAGAGTGCCCTGCCACTGTGAGTGCCCAAGTGGTTTTCCAGGGTGAATGTATAGGTAGGTGCCAGCCAGTTGGCAATTGAATTTTATCGATTTACCCGATGAAGAAAATTCCAGCAAACGACGGAGAAAGAGGGGTAGAAAGAGGTGAACAGATAGAGATATGATGCATCTATTTGTCTCGAGCTGTTTAAATTTCACTGAAAGAACGCCAGTTGTAATGAATATGATGTATCAAAAACATCGTAAACTTTGATTTATCGAAACTTTAAATATCGATAAATATCGCATTTAACTTTGAAAGTACAATATAATTAAGAAATATCCAAGAAAATGATATTCCACCATTTAAAAATCAATTTGATATATTATTTTTTCCCGATAGGTTCGATATATCGATATTTCCTTGAAGTTACACATTGTAACCCTTTAAAGTTAAGTTAATAAAATTTTCATATTTAAATGAACCTATTTTTTCATCGATTTCTGGATACATCTATAATTTTCTCCTAGTGCAGGGTTAATACTTTTGCCGTCTAGGATGGTATATGGTTTATAGCCAACAACAGCAAAAACTGGTGGCATAAACAGCAACAACAGCAAATATTTCAAGCAGTATTCAAATGGCACCCCTTAAAAATACACTGAAACTATCTTAAATAATATTCTTTTTTAGTACTTCGAGCCGTGTTGTATTAAAGGTGTGTTTTAATTTATATGACAGCCATAAAGAGACCCATTCAATTTAATAGGAATAATTTAATTTCCGTATATAATAATATTTATTTTAATGGCTAAAAACTTTATATAGAAATTTAAGTTTATTCTTCAGTGTGGCCATAGTTTGCAGGCAGCACAAAAAGGCAGAAAACAGGAAATAGGAATGGTAATGTGGGATGCGGGTGGCTTAAAGAGGCGTGGCAATGGCCCGGCTCACCTCGTCTCCTCCTCTTTTTCCTTTTCTAGCTCAGCAGCTTCTCCTTCTTGTTCTTCTTCGACGCCTTTTTATTCCGCCGCCTGCTTTTGACATTTGTTTTTTGCTTAGTTTTGCTTTTTTCTTTAGATTATTTTTGTTGCCACGGCTGGGCGGGCGGGCTGATGTTTTTTATTCTTTTTTGTTTGTTGTTGTTTTTTGCACATTGCTTTTTATGGCAATGGCCGGCGGATATTATCAACGGGCGGCGGCGGCGGCAACAGCGGCTGCAGCAACAACTGCACATGCTTTTGTTATTATTGTTATTATTATTATTTATCAGGGCGACGACGGCGTCAGAAATTTATTTTCATTAACAAGTTGGGACAGACAAAACGAAAAATATACAAAAAAAGAAGAGATAATAAAAAAAACAAGTAACTAGAGCCACAGGCAGAGCGATTTGAAAGAGTACTAAAAACGAAAATAAATCCAGTCATGTGTGAGAAATATTTCCAGGAACTCACTTTGAGTAGCCTCGACTTTTATTTGTCATTATTTTTCATCAAATTCCAGTGGCTATTACTCGAGCATGTTATGGTTTGGGTTCCATTAAAAAAATATATAAATCTTGGTCTCTATATATTTCTAATCCTTGTTTAATATTTTAATGCAAAGCCAGGGAATACATAGCACATAGTACATAGTATTTATTTATCTTCCACTTAAAGTCCCTTAAATGTAAAACAAGATATCAAACTAAATAATTTCTTAAAAACAATTAAGCCTTAAGAATTCCTTATTCCTTTACTGTTATAACCCCAGGGATATATTGGTATAATTATATTTTTAAATAATTCAAACATTCCTGGTATGAAATTATCCAATTTCCAACTTAAGTGCAACTGACTGCTAACTGCATTAAGTTCTGACAGATTATATGTCAAAGGTACACACACATTATCCCTCAAAGTGATTATAAAAACATGAACATACTGCGTAAATGGAGTGGGTATATGTGTGTGTGTGCGTTTGGAAACACATCAAGGTGATCAAATATGTTATGGCACCGAACGGGACCGGGACCGGGGTATTTATAACATTTATCGTTGCCATCGCTTGTGGGCAGCTTCGAAGGTTACACAAGCGGCAATCTATACGTAGGTATAAATATGCACTGGGCGAAAATGTGGTTGTAAACCCATAGAATGTCTAACTCCAATTAAAACCATTAAATTTGTATGCCTACCTTTACAATTTTAAAAATTCTTCATTTCTTCAAGTGCAGTCTTAACATGCGTGTGCATTGACATATACAGGTGTATGTGGGTGTTGCTCAGGTGCAGCACAGCTGCAATCAAGTTGGTATTTATGTATAATGGCTGCCACAAATTCAATTCAATTAGAAAATGTTGAAAAGCCATCAAATATGCGGGGACGGAAAATCAAATCCAAAAACAAAATCCAAATCAAAGAAGCCAAGGCCGTTCGTTCGTTCGTTCGTTTGGTTAGCATCAAAACCCAGTGTGGGCGTTCAGTGTGGTCCCCCACCCCAGCTCTCTGTAGTGGGCGTGGCAGGTCACGACCTGTAACGCACACACACGTGCTAGTGCTTGTGCTTTTTGCCTTTGCTTTTGCTACAGCAAAATTGTTTTTGTTCGGGGAAACATGATTAACATAAAATTAAACGATCCAATAAAGTGGCGGGGAAAATGGCTTTGAACCACCTGCTGTCGCAAATAACCCCCGCTTCCACATGGCCAAGAATATCAAGAGAGAAAAGCCACTGTGAACTGCTTCTTTGGATTACTATATACCTTATTTATGTATATATTTTTCTAATGAAAAACTACAAATTAGTGCTTACAAATATGATAGTATAGTATATTTATTGTTTTAATAAAATAATATATATATATTTTATATTTTAATTAATAAATATTAACCAATTTTATATAACCATTTTTTTATATATTTTTTTTATTTTCCCAGTGTACCCTCCACTGTCTCCATCACAAGTGTCGCCTAATTGCAAGCGAAAAGAAAAACTTTGTTTATTATAATTAGTGGACAAATACACAAAAAAAAAAGACATGCGGATGGAAAGAGGGAGGGGATTGCGATTGGAGTGGAGGCCTTGAGGTGGGTGGGGGTGGTATGGATGTGGTGTTAGCCCAAGCATTTCAACGCACAAGTCGAGGATCCCATGGGGGCACAAAACAAAAACACAGCAAATAAATATCTCAAGTGGATTCGAGAGGAAAAATTAGAGGCACAATACATAGAAAATGTCCAGAAGACACTAGACAACAAAATGAGTACAGAAATAATATACAATTATTTTGTTGAAATAAAGCAAACTTTTAATAAGCCCTACTAGTGTTCAAACTTCAGTGAGATTATTTTCCTTGCTATACTACTTTTTTTAACCAACAATTTCAGCTTTGTTGTTCAGTGTAAATGACAGTAATAAGCAATAAGTAAAATGAATGAGAGGAAAATCAAACCCTGACAACCGCTGGGACCTAGCCGGGAAAATGTGTACACAGAGCTACATAAGTAAGCAAACTTGAGGCAGGGGGAAAAAAATAAAGTGTAATCCTTGAAATGCTTTTAACACAAATTACCAACAACATTTAATTGGGTCGAGTGGCAGCGGGGTTTTTCTTTCTATAGAGGAGAAGATAAGCCTTGCTGACCGAAAACTGTCTTTACCCCCAAAAAATGCCCCTCTGATTTCTGACGATTCTTTTGCTATATTTTATTTAAATATGAATATTCTGCGAAAGACTAAACCGAGAGTTCAGACCATCATTTGCCCTTCGTCACAGCCCTTTTCCTCTGCCCCACCCTTTGCAATTTTCTTTTGATGAAAGTTGTCAGAGCAACAAAACGGAAATTAAATTACTTAAAAATTTCGTAATTAAAGTCACTTTCACTTGGCAAAAGCAAACCCAGGCCAGTCCCTCCACCAAGTTCCTTTCTTTTTTTTCAACCCATTTTCAGTCATTTTCCGCTAAATGTGTCGCTTCCTTTTCATCGTTTAGCTGTTAGCATTAGAAAAAAATTAGGGTAGTTATTATTATGTAAAAAAAAATTATAAAAACATTTTTTAAAAGTTTAAATTTTCAAATTTCTATTATATTTTTAAGCTTGGTTGCTTTTTTTAATAAATATTTATTATTTTTTAGTTTATTTGGGTTTTCCATGGATTTTTGAAGGAAATTTTGATAGTGAAATATAAAATAAGAAAATATTTAGGCAAATATTTATAATAATTTCTTTAAGTTTTGCTGGAATGAATGATATAGCTCCATCTTATATATAATATGGGGTAATGTAACATCGTATTCCATAATCCCATCTCGCTGGGTGTAATTTTATTGTTCCAGGTGAGGAGGACTACATGTTTCCAATTTTTCATTGTTCCTGGTATTTCGGGGGGGTGATGATGATATAGGAAGTACAGTGACTTTGAAAACTTAACGACGAAAGCAAAGACAAGTAAAGGCAACCCAGAAAATACGACAAAAAAAATCATCACTCTGAGTGGCGCGGCTTCTAGAATTTCAATGAGGGTTGGGATTGGTGGCAAGGGGCATTGGGGGTTCAAGGGGACCTTCGGGGGGGCTTTTGGGGGCCTGGAGGTTGCGTGGGTGGTGGCTAAAACTATTGTCCAAGCTGTTGTTGTGACGCAGTTTGTTGCCGATGTTTTTATCGTTGTTGCTGTGTGGCTGTTGCTATTTTTGTTGTTCAGCAACAGTGTCGTCGGTTGCCCTGCCATGTTTTACTTAATTTACTTTTCTTTTTTTTTTATTCCCCGATTCGGTTTGTTTTGTCAAGCGTAGTTTTGCGTTTCGCCATGCTGTGTTGGGTGTTTTTTCGCTTTTTTATTTTATTTTTTGGTGATAGTAACAAAGGCAACCTGTGGCATTGGGAGGAAAAATATAAAAAAAAAAAGAAAAAAACAGCACACACAAAATACATGGAGAGGAAAGCGAGCGGTATATATAGGGAAAAGCTAGCGCCATAATGAAATATGTCGTAATTGGACTTTTGCTAACCCAAGCTGAACCTCCATATCCGAATTTCCTACACCACCACCACCACTCCCTTCCATATCAGGTGACGTCGTCGCTTACTAATCAAACAAACGCTGAAACTAGGCGAGAGTCCACTGGGAAAACGATTTGCTGATTTATTTCTGCTTTATCAGAACTGTAAAAAAACCCATCGGTTTCACAAGAAAACATAATGAATATTTATATATTTATTATCAGAACCAATTTAATTCCTTCCTTCTCGAGTCGTAGGCCTTATCAGCTAGTATATTTTTAATTCTGCAGATATAATTAAACAAGTCTTTAAATTCACATAAATTTAAATTATTATTATTTAAATTGTTTAACTTTTTCCTAGTGTATTAGAGCTGCCCTAAGCTATATTTCTTTTTTAACCTAGGCGGTACATAATACCTTAACCGCGTGCCCAAAACTTTCGAGGCCAAGAACACAGGGGGAGGAGTAAGGAGTGAAGGAACGAGAAGGCCAAGGAAAAGGAGAAGCAGGAGCACCAAACAGAGAAAGCATAATTAAATAAACAAATTCCCAAACTAGGCAACAAGGGAGGCAAACAAAGTGCAAAACTCAAGTGTCGCCGCAAGAGTCAGGCTAAGAAATTGAAAAGCAAGGGGAGAGGGGTGATGGGCAAAGTGGGTGGCAGTAGGCGTGGCCTACCTGCCCTCTCTCGTGAATTACTCACAACGCCAAAGCACAAAGAACGAGCAAGCAGCTCCAGCATAGATAGATAGCCGTAACAAAGGGAAACGCAAAAAAACCAAGGCAAGAACAAAGGTATCAAAAGAAGGACACTAGAAAATAATTTATAGACTTATTGGCAAATTCTACATATATTTATTATAAAATTATATACTAATTTCTGTAACAATTTGTATTTATAAGATGAAAAGTCTGGAAAAATTAATATTCTTATATATATTTTTTTATTAAAAAATATAATAAATAACACCTTTTGCTGTGTGTAGAAAAGTATGACAAGGATTTGAACAGTAGAGAAGCTAAAAGCGTACCTAAAATGCCTCACATAAAGCTGGAACAAGTGTTTGCAATTGATGAAAAACGACTAAATGCCAAACAGAATGATTGCAACTGCAATTGACCACAAAAATTCGTCATTAAATGGATGCAACTGGAGAGAAAAAAACGACAGAGGAAAAACGGGAGGAAAACTGTGCGGTAAAGGCACCGAAAAGGGGGCCGAATGGGATGGGTTGAGACTGCTTAATTGCCATTTTTGGTTTCGTTTCATGTGCTAATTGTGCACATGGTATGCAAATTTGTTGCTCCCTTGGCCTTCTCCTGCCAAAAAACAAGCAAAAAAAAAAAGAAAAAAAGTGTTTACACGAAGTGAGAATTTCATGATGAATGAATGCTTTTCAGCGTTTGTCAGCGAAATAACTCAATTTAAAATTAATGAATAATTTAGCATTAATGCGGAAACAAGCATAAATTGAATTAACAGGGAAGCACATCGTTTTTAAACCTTTTAAATCTCAAAATGTTATTAGGAAACAAGAGCTATTTAACCATAATAAAACATATAACATATAAGACAACGTTTCCATTAAAATGTAGTAGAAAATTTGTAAATTACTTAATTAGATTTAAATTCATTTTTATTATTGAAAAGTTAAAGATTTTCCTCAGCGTAAACCTAAAATCTTTCACTATTGTTTTTTTTTTTTTTTTTTGACAAAACAAAACTTCCCATTTTACGACCAAAATAGTACCATAAAAACAATTTTCAAACATAAAAATTGGATGCACAAATATATATTTAAAACCGCACAAAGCAACAGAAAATTGAATGCCCAAGAGCGAGGGATGGCGACTGCGAGATGACTAAGAAAATTCAATGGGGGGAATATGGTGGAAAATGGGGACAAGACTGGATAAGACCGAGCTACGCTGTCCCACATATAATAATAATGCATTATAATCCACGAAAATGTGAGCAAAATAAATAAAGTGGCAGTGGCAACAAAACTACTAAGTAGGCGTTGGGTGGAAAATGGGCAGGCGGTGGGGAAAATGTGAGAAAAACGATTGCCAGACGAAGGATGCCTTGGCATCCACCCTCCACCCCCACTCCAGTCCGCGGCGTCACTCCACTGGGAAAGTGAGCGTGTGTATGGGTACAGTAAATATTGCCTTAGGCACATCCAATATTCATGAACTTTCGGCGAACTCAGGCAACTACTACAAGCTCTACTCACAGATTGGTCTAGTTCTGTAACAATAGAGCAACTTTTATTTATTGAATGGGACATTTTCGAGATTTCGACTAATGGAAAGACATTTGACAAATTTCTTTCCCCAACTCTAGCGTTATTTATATCTTTAATTAATATGAATTTTCTTTGAATATGTATTTCTATTAATAATTAGAAGAACAAAAGCAAATAACACATCACACCGGTCCATAGCTCTTTTAGTTTTTATATTATAACCCGAACTCAAGGCTCCGAGCTTGAAATTTGGTGCTCAACTATCTAATTGTACAGATATACCACTAAGAAGACCTTATTGGCAATATAATAGGGATATGATTATATTAAATCTGTTTTAAAAGGATTCCTGAATATATTTATCTCATAGGTATTTCATATTTATATCAGATCTTACAGATCTAAAAAAATAAGGAGTATTGGTGGAATTGTAGTAAAAAATCTACTTACGGATAGAAGAAGAAGAGAAATGTGGTTAATAGCAGCACAATCCAGGCGAAAGTCGCAGGAATGTAGCGCGTTTTCACATCGCATTTGGGCATTTTCCTATTTGCTGTTTTGTTGTTGGGTTTCTCTCGCTATTTTGTTGTTGCAGTCTTTCGTTATTGCTATTTTGTTGTTTTTTGCTCTTCGCTAATGTTGCAATGTTAACGTTGTTGTTGTGGTTGTTGTAATGTCGTTGACCGTTTTTCCTCGGTTTTAGTGTTGTTGTTAAAAATGAAATGCGTTCGGTTGTTGTTATTATTGTTGAATGATGATGTTGTTATGTCGCTCCGATTTTGTTGCTTTTTTCGTTTTTTTAGATGACGTTACAGTTGGCGACTCTGTCTCTTTCTCTCTTACTCTCTCTCTCTCTCTCTTTCTCTATCTTTTTCTTTGGAACTTTTTTTTAGTTGTTGTTGAAATGGTTGCAGGACAGGGTGCCGCTGGGAGGTTTTTAGAGAGAGAGATGGGGGTGAAAGGGAGATGGGGCGGCGAGTCGTAAGTGAGCGGGACTCGGGGAGGGGTGAGTGAGACGGCGAGACGAAGCGGCGACGCGTGAAATGGGATCGACGACGTCGACGTCGTCAGCGACGCCGGCAGCGCGACTTGCAGCTTCGCGGGAAACGGGAAAAATCAGCGGAAAATTCAGCTGCGACTTTTTAAAGTTCTGGCACTCGAAGCGGCTGCTGTGGAAATTAGAATTTTGTTTAATATTATGATGAAAACGAAAAAATAATGTATTTAACAAAAGCACACACTTGAAAAAAAAGCTTCACATTCACACCTACATATTTTAAAATTCTTGATTTGTATTTATTTCACAATACATCGAAAAAATATGTTTCATTATGTGTCTTCACATACATATTTAGTTCAGTTCTTTGTTGTTTTTTTTTTTTTTTTCTATTAGAAGTTTTTTTTGTTTACTTTTGTTTGAAATTTCTTAAATTTATTCCAATTTGTTTGCACTTTTCGCCCGTCCTCTTTGTCTGCCTTTTTCGCCCATTGTTGTTGTTGGCTCTTATCAAGCTGGAATACACAACACACACATATACACGCACGAAAGATCGAAGACAGAGCGAAGGAGAGAAAAAAGAACGCGCCTGTGTGTGTTGGCTAGCGTGTATGTTAGCCAATATAAGAAAGATCAGATACCAAAAAAAAGTAAATTGACTCCGGTTTTTCGTTCACTTTGCTTTGTGTTTGTTGTTTTTCGCTGTTTCGTGCGGTTTCGTCTTATTGTTTTAAATATAAGCGAACAAATGCAGTTATTTTCACACACACGCGAGCGCGTGTTTTTTGAGCACGCATGTGTGTGTGCGTGAAGGCGCAGCGGCAGGCGTCGCCGTTGACTTTCCCTACATTTCATACAAGTTTTCGTGTGCGTTTTCCAGCGGTTTTCGTTTTTCGCTTTCCCCACCTTGCGGCCTCTCTTTTCGTCGCTTCCTTCGTCTGCTTGTTCTTCTACATTGTTTCTCTCTCAGTCGCTCTCATAACGGCCTTACGTACAACACCAATACACACGCACTCGCACGTTGTTGCTGCAACTTTTTTTTTTGTTTGTTGTATCTTTTTTGTGCGGCGTCGCCTGCAATTTTACACTTTTCCCTCTTGCTCGCTTCCTTGCGAATAGTTAACGATTTTAATCACACACACAGGCACATACACTCAACAATATTTGCTAAGCACTTTTCGCGTTTCGCGTGATTTTGAATTCCGCCGTTGGGCGGGGGGAGTGCAGATTACGAAAAAAAATATATAAAAAAAACGAGAGCGTACGCATAATTTTCCGTTTTTCCTCGCTCGCGTGTGACCAGGGTTGTCGATAATATATCAAACTATCAATATACCGATATTTTTCCTGAAAATGATATCGAAATCGCGATATTTTTATAAGCCTGGTAGTTTTGGTCGGACCGAAAAGTCTGGCAACGCTCCGGTGCTGCCAGACATTTCGGTCCGAACGACCAAAAATACCAGATCATCAATATATCGATATTTTCCCTGAAAATGATATCGAAATCGGACCGAAAAGTCTGGCAACGTTCGTCGTGACGATTTTTAACTCTGTGAAACGTTCGTAAAACTTTAGCAATGAGTCCTAATTATTATTATTATTAACATCTTTTGGATCTTAACAACTTAGCATATTAAGAAACGTATCTTGTAACGGCTATCATTTTTTAATTTGAACGCATAATTTAATTAATAATAATTGATGATGTTTTAAAAATATTAATTTATTTTTTTTGTCTAAACTATTATTTGTAAGCTCAGTTGCCACCTTTACTCCAAGATACAAAACGTTTGTTGGATCTATCGCTTTAATATCTGTATTGGATTTCTCAAATTTAAAAGAATGTATTCTGCTGTAGAAGTAAAAGTGTGGCTAAGCTGAAAATACCATGTAATACCATAAAATTGAGCAAATATACCATTATTTACGGGTATACCAAAAACATACAAATGTGCAAAATCTTCGATTGCAGCCCTGCAGATTTGGGGTTTTTTGAACTGCGTTTGCGGGAAAAAGTGTAAAACAGCGGGAAGACGCTAATTTAGCTTTATTTCAGATCGAGTTAGCGTTTTTTATGCATTCGTAATTGCAGACTTGAGGTCATAGCCGGCTTCGATTTTATAAAAATCAAAGGCTCGGCTTTAGCTAAAAACAACAAAAAGAACTTGCCAATAGACAAGTAGCAGCTGTGGTGGCGATCGTTTCGTTGGCGCTACCCAACTCATCAGACCACTTGCTAACTATTGCTAATTTTCTTGGTACTTTACCTTCAATCTTAGCTTAGACCCATTGGGAATCGTAAGCTTCGATGTTAAGGCAAAAGCAAACAAAATATGCAATAGTTCGGGGTTTGCTTTTGCAATACATTCTGGTATGAATTGAGCCAAACTAGATTTATAAACAATTGATTGGAATATTCAAATATATGAGAGTTTGCGCAATCAATGTTAATTTTGCCAGTGGAACGTAATTAGTTAAAATAGTAAATAAATAAACGATACTCAACTTTTTTATATATATTTTTATACGAAGTTCAAATATTCAGGCGTTTTAACTGACATTTTGTATGGTATTTTAGTTAGTGCTGGCAAAAAAATCGATTTTTTCCACTATCGATTTCTCGATGTTTTTACGGGCGAAACACTAATTTTATATATAGTATATTTTAGTATATTTTTGAGGGATAAATGGTATATTTCGATCTGTCCGGCGCGGTCACGCTGCTCTACTCTGTATTTGTTCTTTGTGGTTAAAAATTTTTCGGAACATAATATTGTATTTTATGTAAAACACTCTACATAATAATCGTGATGACAGTTAGTTGTAACAGAGTTTAACCCAAGTACATTTGTGTACAAAATGTTACGCGAATTGTCTGCAAAATACACAAATTGTATTTAGCATTCAATAAGTTTCTTGTATGTACGTGCAGCTAGAGACGCCTTGTCTCTGTTGCTGCTATGTCGACGCAATCGCAATTAGAAAAGTGTAAGCGAGATGACTATTGCTACTAGAGACTTTGTATACTTGCATAGAGAAAAAAAAACCGAATTACAAATATATTCACAGTTATAAATATATATATGTTCTCATGTGTAAAAAAAGTATTCGATTTGACTATACAAAATAATAAACATTGTGCATATATTTAATTTAATATGAATACAAAATATTGCGCGTACTAAACATAATTTGCATTAGTTTTTGTACAAATCGGCTTTTTTTTTGTTTGTTTTTGTTGTGTGTGTGAGTGTGCGTTGTTCGTAAGGTGTGTGAAAATATGTATGAAAACAAATTACATTTGATGGAGGTGATAAAATCAACCAATATGGCTTTGCAAGTGTGTTTCGTCTTCAAATTCGCATACGAACTGTAAATTGTAGGGGGAGAAATATTAATTTAATTCAATGTGGCGGATACTTGATTTTTTTTGTTAAATATATTTTGTATTATTTCTTTGCCCAAGAGAAAGTGTATATAGTAGTGCATAAATGGAATCAAATGTATATTAAAGCCTTTATTCTGTTGGTTTAGAGCCATCATCAGAGCCGGATGCATCGGATGAAGAAAAGGTTTGCCGTAGCTGCTCGTCGTGAGGCGTATAATGGACATCGATCATTTGTATTCTTAAGGAACTGCCGCTGAACCATTGCCACAAATCACACTCGAAACGGCTTTGGCTGGAAGGAAGCCCATTGCAAGTGACGACGACATGGACAGCGCTAAATTAAAGACTGCCTCTCCGTCTGCGTCTGGCGGCAACAACAATAATAACAGCAACAACAATAACAATATTAATGGATCTGGAGGTGGAGCAGCACAAGTGACGACGCATGTTTCCTTGCAGGATCACATCGCAGGATCCGTCAAAGCGAAACCTCAAGACGACAAAAGTGAAAAACCACTGGGCGCAGTCAGTGGCCTGGCAGCAGTGGCCAGTAGTCAGAATAGTGGCACGAAAAGTATTAATCCTGCTACTCCCGCTCCTGCTGCTGGTGTCGTGGTATTAAATCTTCCGCCGCCTACTGCCTCTGCCTCCGCCTCCGCCTCCGGCTCTGTCTCCATTCAAGCCAATGCAGAAATCACGGAACAGTCTGCAGAACCAATAATCGCCGTTGCAGGAGCATCAGCATTGGGAGCATCTGATTTGGAATCGGCGGCCTCTACGCTAGAGCCAACCTGTTTGGAAACAGCTTCGATGAGGCCCAATAATAATACATGCGACTTTGATTCTGATACGGAACTATCCATAGTGGCCGCCGCGGCGGCAGCTGTCTCAGCGTCGTCAGCCGTCAACGTCTCGTCGTCGAGGTCTCCTCCCACATCGCCGCCTGCATCAGCATCCCTTATACTACCGGCACTAAGTTCCAGTGTAGCCAACGCTGCGACAGCAGCAGCAGCAGCAGCAGCAGCAGTATCCTCCTTGTCGGCCATGGCGGGAAATCAGCAGCAGAATCAGGCCGGATTCGGTGGAGGAGCAGGAGCAGGAGCAGGAGTTGGTGTTGGCAGCACTAATGGCCACAGCAGCAACAGCACTCACCTGAGTCTAAATGCAAAGCAACAGCGTCAGCAGAAACGTCGGCGGGAACGTGCACAGCGCTTGCAAGCGGAACGCGACAGTCGATGCAATTCCAGTGCAATGAATGGCACATTCATCGCTGGATCTGTGGCTGTCAACAGTAGTGCCGGCAGTGGTGCTGTAGGAGCAGCTGCCAGTGCAGCTCAAGGAGGCCTAGTTACACCTGTCGGCGTCGGCGGCGGCGGCGGCTCGTCGTCGTCCGTGGTGGTGATGGGCAACGGATCAGGGACAGTGGCCGGCAACGGGAACGGGATGATCTATCACATTAACAGCGCTGGCAGCATGGGCGAGGATAGTAACAATTCGAATGGCAACTTCACCAGCAGCAGCAACGGCAGCAATAATCTCCTGCCGCCGACAGATAGTATTGCCTCGTTGCTCCTCAACCCGCCACATTCCCCCGAGTGCAACTCAGGACTAATGGCCACGCCCAGTGATAGCGAGGGCGAGTCATTAGACGAGGATCTACTCTCCACATCGTCGTCGTCGACGCTGTTATTGCCGCGAGATAAACCGCCGCCGCGGCCGCCACCTCCAGTTCGAAGGAAACTGCCAAGATCTCCGGTGCTGGAAGAGGAAATAATCGATGGCTTTGCTATATTGGAATTCAAGACATATGAAGATCTCGAGGTAAGTGTGCTCATCCTTTCCATCTTGCAAGTGTAATACTAATCGAATCTCTTTGTAATTCCGTCTAGTTTGCTATCAAATTGGGACAGAAGCGCAAGGAGAAGCGCCTGTCGGCACTCGAGGAGCTAACGTGTACCTACAGCATAGAGGAAATGAAAATTCCAAAGGTCATTGATACGGGCCAATCGTCGCATCCGATGCGCTGTGTCTCCAGTCTATCCACATTGTCTATTGTTGGCAACAACACAAACAATAATAGCCTTAAGGAAGTCACCTCCCAGCCACCAAATCGTCATAATACCGGCAATATCAACAGCAATGGCTCCGCCGCTTTGAACAGTAAGAACGATGTAAGCGGGAGCAATGTGTACATGCTGCCATCTGCGGGTTTGGAGACGGAAGCAGAGCCTCGAGCCCACTGGCGATCTGAATACGGACAGCAGCAGCAGCAGCAGCAACAACAGCAACAGCAGCCGCCACAGCAGCAGCAGGCACAGCAAACGCAACAGGAGCAACAGCAACAGCAACAGCAATGTGACAAAAGTAAAAGTAATGTCATCAATAATGATGTTCAAGTTAAGAATAATCACCAAATAATAAGCCAAACCGGCAACAAGAAAACGGATGCAGCGGCAACAAATGAACCAAGCACTGACACTAGCTTCCTGGAGAACAATGGCCACGATAACGATTCCATAATGCTGGATATAACCCTGACGCCAGCTGGTGCTGCTGCCGAGCACATGGATGTGGGGGCCATAAATGTTAATAATAAAACGCACAATTCAATTCCCAAGAGCAGCAGCAGCAGCAGCAGCAACTCGAGTGATCAGACCAAATCGCTGCCCCAACTCCAGTTAAATAGTTTAATGTCAAGGGATCTTGCTGGTGCGGGAGTGGTGGGCGTGCATAATAATCACCTGATGGGTGTTGGCTGCAAAGCGGCGGCGGCATCAGAGCACACAACAGTAAAGGTGAGTCTCGAATTAGTAATTGTGTGCGTACCTTTCAAATAATTGTTTTTTTTTTTACCCCAATTGCAATAGAAGTTAAACAGTTTGGAGAATATGGAAATTGTCACACCGTCGGCTGGCGGTTGCCGCTCCTTGGATGTCCAGGAATTAGCCAATGGCTCAGCGCAGGTCGTTGGTGCCAGCGGCAGCGGAACCAGTGCAAAAAAGGGCAGCGGGGAGCCCAGTGATCTTTTGCATGAAGTAAGTACATTCATTAAAAAGTAAATAAAACACAAGTTCTAAACTTTGGCTTCATTTTTCACCTTTGCCACAGGCTTCGAAGAATGGTAGCAGTGGCGGCAGCAAAGTGAGTAACATTTAATGGTTATTTATTATTTAGTATTATTTATTACTTTATTATTTATTTCAACTTGACTTGAAAAGATTCTCTTATTCACAAACCAAAAGACAATAAAATAAATCAAATATCAGATATCATCGATCCGATTTCGAGCTATCGAAAATGAAGCCTTTACTAGTCTCCACATGTTTACATTTCGCTTGATTATTGTTTACCATATGGCTCACGAAGTTTTGATTAGTTTGGACCAAGTTGTGCTTATGAAGACTCTCTAATAAATCCACTTTTATCCCCTTTCCAATTACAGAATACTGAGAAAATGTTTGACATTATGGATTACCCCACAACGACGACGACGACGACGACGACTATGCATATTTCAAATAATGCCTCATCGGGTCAAGATCGATCAGCTGCCGTTGCCGCCTCCGCCGCCGCTGCTGAACTGCCGCACTTTAAGGGCATTATGTCTTTGGCCACCGCTGGAGACAGCAATAATGTCACATTTTCGGGAGTGCCTTCGTTGAACGTGCCTGCTGCCTCGGGATTGGAGAGCGATGCCATGAAGAGTACGACAACAGCTTTAAATGAAAGTGCACAAGCCAATGTGACAGCAGTTTCAACAAAAGCCGAAGGCGAAAGTGGAAAAAGGGAACCGCCCGGCAGTATTTTGCAGAAATCTTCGGCCGACAAGCCGCTGCTTTATCCTGCTGCCCTGGGCCCTACTCCTGTGACCACACAAGTGAGTATTTTAACACTTTTCCTGCTCTGTGAATTTTAATTCAATGTATTTATATACTTTTTTTTTTGTTGCAGTTTACCGGCGCTGGAATCGTACCCTTTGGGAATGATAAAAATGTGGTATCAGTCTCGGCTTCGCCGGCATCTGAAAATGATCAAAAGATGAGTTTCGTGGCCACCAAGGCGGTAGCCAGTTCAGTTTCGAACGGCGGAGGAGGGCAACGTCCCCTCATTGTGCCGCAGTCTCCGGTTGCTGTCACAACACCCTCACCATCACCATTCAGCGCACGTGGTCTGGCGACTTCGAGTGTGATTCTGGCGAGCAGCAACACGAGAACTGGCAGCGGTACCTCTGAGCCTGCTGCAGCAGTGACCACCACTGAAATGGCAAAGAATCAAAGTACGGTTCTGGCCACTTGCCCCATCTCATCCTCATCCTCCTCCTCATCCTCATCCTCAACAACAACATCAACATCTGCGTCAGCGGCAAGCAGCAATCCAGCTTTAGTCAATGGTTTCCTTACCGGTTATCCGCCTGCCACTAGCACTAGCACAGTGATTGCCAGCAGTACGATGCCGCGTGCTTCGCCCACCCATAATAACAACAAATTGATGTCACCAGCGGCGGCATCAGGAGCAGCACTAGGAGCTACAGTTTCTACAGCTCCACCAACGGCTGCCTCCAGCATGGGAAAGATGATGTTTGGCAGCGGAAATACAGCACCGGGCTCCTCGCCATTGCTCTTCTCAGGAGCTGGACAACCCATGCCCATGCTTATACAGGCTCCACCTCCGTATCGTACTCCGTACGCCAACTACCCGCTGTTCACCCCATACAGCAGCCTGACCACGCACGGATCGTACCTGCCGCCAGTATTGCCGATCGTTGCCACGCCCAATATTCCGCCGCCGCCCTCGCCTTCGCATCACATTCGCAGCAGCAGTCGCGAGTCGCCATCCGCAGTGGGGCTAATGAAGGCAAGCCAATCGGTTTTACAAAACGTATCGATGGCAGCCCCGCCCGCCATGCTGCGCTCCATGACCCCGATCAGCAGCAGCAGCAGCAGCAGCGGCAGCAGTAACAGCAGTAGCAGCAGTGCATCGCAGCCCGTGGCTAGTGTGGTCACCACAAGCAGCAGTGCCGGAAACTTTCTATCCTCAACTGCCGCCACCCTGCCGCCCAGCCATTCGCATAATATTCTATCTCATTCCCACAATATTCCCGTCTATGGATCAAGCAGCAGTGCCGCAACTGCAGCAGCAGCAGCAGCAGCAGCAGCTGTTTCATCGCAAACGCTTCCTCCCCCGATCTCTGCCCAAATACTGGCGCAGCCTGGGAACTTTACATCGCTGTCACATCATCTGCTGACCACGCATCCATCAGCAGCACAACAACAACAACAGCAGCAGCAGCAGCAGCAGCAGCAACATCAACCTTTAGTACGTTATTCTTCATCATCCTCTGTCGCTGCTGCTGCTGCTGGCTCCAACTTCAACTCCCCCTCAATCCTCACCGTCCAAAGTTTAACCACTGCGGTAACGTCGTCGTCGAGTCTGTCAGCTTTATCGACGACCTCGACCTCGTCATCATCATCGTCATCTGTGATCCAAAAGATTGTTTCGCCCAAAGGTGAAAGTCCCAGCAGTAAGGATCGGGATTCTAGTCACGGGTAAGGATTAGACACTTGAATTAAGTGGAAATTGATAGGAGAATCTAGATCTAATCCGAAATCCCTTTTTCAGCAATCCAAGCATGAGGTCCTCCCACGTGGCCTCAAACCTACTGCCTGTGCTGCCATCGCAAGGCATCGGAATGGGCTCTGCTGGCCCATTTTATGGAGGAGGCACGCCCGTCTTGCCCTCGAATGCATCCATGATGACCAGCATGGGAATGGGAATGGGCAGCCTGTCGTCGTATCCCTCAAAGGCAGCGCTTTGGCTCAAGTAAGTTGAGCTTTGAGTTATTACCCAAAACAAATCTTTTATGATTTAAATACACAGCTCCTCCGCGAATGGAATGGTGACATCCTGTGCTGCCTCCTCAGCGCCCATTGTCTCCAGTGGCAGCAGTACTCGGCCAACGCCGCCGCTGCTCAACTGCACACCGGGCATGGGAATGGGAATTGGTCTGTCTGCGGCAAGGAGTTCTTGCAATACGATTTCGCCTCATCCATCCATTCCCCCAACTGCCAATCCGTCATCGTACTTCCCAGCATCGTCGCCATCGCCTGCCGCCATATCCTCAAGCAGCTCATCGGCCTCGCAATTGCCGATGGTGTCGCACTCGATGAGCAGTATTGTGACAACGACAGCGGTTGCCACGCCCACCACGTCCTCCGCCCCATCCATGGTACAACAGCCGGGAGTAGCAAGCGGTGCCAGTGGCAGCACAAGCACTTCGGCGCATCCCTTTTCCGCCGAATCTCTGTTTCAGCCAAGCAAAAGTATGTTTTTCTGCAACAAAAAATTCCATTTTATGAATATATTTCATATATATATATTCTTTTGCAGACGATCAAGCCGATTTGCTGCGTCGCGAGCTGGACAGCAGGTTCCTGGATCGCTCGGGATTATCAGTGGCGGCTCCCACGCCGCCCACGTCGACGTACTTGCGGCCGCCCGAGCTACAGCAGCCGCAGCAGCAGCAGCCACCACCGCCGCCGCCGCCGCCGCATCATCATCACCAGCACCAGCACACGCATCTGCATCAGCACCAGCAGCTGCTGCCACCGCCACAAGCAGCAGCAGCGGCGGCCTCGACTGTACAACCAAATCCGGGACAAATCTTTCCGCCGCCCCTATTCAAAGACATTTCGAAAATGTCGGGCGTGGATCCGCAATTCTATCGCTCGGCGGGGGGCATGGGTTTGCCAACCGGAGGAGGCTATGCGGGATATGCCGCCACCGGGCTCCTGCACAGCGGATTGGGCGGGCCAACGCCGTTTATGCCGCCCAACCATTTAACATCCTTTGCGCCCAAGGTAAGAAATGCTTGTACATATATTTCTTTTCAAAAGTATGACATCGAAATATATTATAGTTGTAGCTAAGTATTAAGTCTAAGGTGTATAGCTATCCTATAATTATATTCATTTAATTTAAAATGATTAATTTGTTATTTTTAAAAGTTTAAAGTAATTTAATTTTTATTTAAAATGATTAATTTCTTATTTTAACAAGTTTAAAATAATTAAATTTTTATTTAAAACGATTAATTTGCTATTTTAAAAAGTTCCAAGTAATTTAAATTTGATTTAAAATGATTAATTTGCTATTTTAAAAAGTTTAAAGTAATTAAATTTTTATTTAAAATGATGAATTTCTTATTTTAACAAGTTTAAAATAATTAAATTGACATTTAAAATGATCAATTTGTTATTTTAACAAGTTTAAAGTAATGTTTACAACTAAATCCTATTTTAAGAATGAAAGGCCAACAAACTAAAGTCTGTCGATCCCTAAGCTTAACGGTAATCTAAAACGAAAGAGGGTGGCTGATAAAGAAAGAGAAGGAGAGAAAAAGACAGAGACAAAGAGAGAGAGAGAGAGAGAGAGACAGAGAGAAAATTGCAGAGATAAAGAGAGAAAGAGAGATCTGACATCCCGCTTTACAGTACCATTCGATGCTTAACAGTATATTCAATAGCACTCTGTTATTGTTTTAGGTTCTGTTAAATTACAGGGAAGGTTGGAAATCGATTCGCTAAACGACTTGTTTTAACTTGTGATTATCTCTTCCGGTTTTCCGGAATATCTGAGATCTGGAATGTGAAGGTCTAACTCTTCCTTATGCAATAATAATAATAAACAAAAAAGGGAAATTAATTTGATTTAATCGAATTTAAAATCGATCATAGCTTACAAAACAAAAAAAAAAACCATTCGGAAAGCTTTTCTTTTCTTTTTGGAAAAATTTGTTTCAAGTTTGTTTGTTTGCATTGATGATAATCAATATAAATATAAAATTTATCAGACCGGCAGTCACCCTAAAATGATAATAAATAAAAAATAATTCTATATATTTATTTTAAATTAAAATATCATTCCAGAAAACTGGCCGTTGGAATGCCATGCATGTTCGGATCGCGTGGGAAATATATTATCACCAAAACAAGCAAAGCTCGGACAAATCCGGAGGCTGTCCTCCGGCGTCTTCTAGTCTTCTTGGCAACAGTAGTTCCGGCGTGAACCCAGCATCATCTGCGATCAACGCACCAATTGCTGCCGGCAACCTGCTTAGCAGCGGAGGCGGAGGAAGCATTAGTGGTGGGGCCAACACATCAGTTAATAATGTTGCAGCTGGCCCAGTTGTTGGCAGTGGCAGTGCTCCCGGTGGTCCCGGTGGTCCTGGTGTCGTTGTGTCCAACGGACAGACTTCAGTCTCGGCCATTGGTATTAAGACGACACCTGCGCTATCTATAAATACAACACCACAGCATCTTCTGCATCGTGCAAACGAAATGCCGCCCGCGGCCGCATTCGCCAGTGCTTTGCCCGGCCGATCTCCGTTTGAAGCCTCTCCCTTGGCAGCGAGCTTCATTGGTGCGCCACCTAGTCATATTGGTAGGTAGTCGTGTCTTTGTCTGTCTTTTAAAAAAATATAAACCATCACTTTAACGCCTTTGTAATGGACAGGAACAGCTGTGTCTCAGTTCGGACGCTATGTGACTCCTTTCGGATTCACAGGCCTAACGCATTTCGGTGGACATTTGGACTCGTGGAGGTGAGCTCTACAAGAAATATAGAAATTTATACGCCATTTAAAAATATTGATTCATTTTATTCAATCCCATTTTTTCCGCTCTCCTTTAGGACAAATGCCATGCAACGGAGTGTCGCCTATCATCCATCGAGTGCTTTGGCTTCCCCAAACTGGCCCATCAAGGCGGATCCCGGCCTGGACAATGCCCGACGCGAGGCCGAGGAACGTGAACGAGAGCTGCGCGAGCGTGAGCAGCGGGAACGTGACCGGCAGCGACGTGAGCGAGAGGAGCGCGAGCGGAAGGAGAAGGAGGAGAAACTGAAGCGAGAGCACCAAGAGCGGGAGAGGGAGCGCGAGCGAGATCGCAAGGAGCGGGAGCGGGAGCGGAGGGAGATAGAGCGGCGCGAGATGGAACGGGAGCGGCTCCTGCAGCAGCAGCGGATAAATGAAAGCAACAAGCAGGCAGCGGCGGCACAAGCGGCGGCAGCGGCGGCTGCCTCTGCAGCGCCCGTGCGTGACCGGTCGCCGCATCGAAATGTGGGCGAACTTAATACAGAAATTCGCATCAAGGAGGAGCATCCGCGGCCAACAAAGGACGAACAGGATGTAATGCTAATGCGTGCCTCGGCCGTTGCTGTGGGCGGAGATCCCCGCTATCATTCATCCTCGCTGGCAGCCGCTCAGGCAAATGCCGCAGCGGCGGCTGCCCATCACCATCATCATGCCAACTTTATGGCCGCCAGTCGACATGGCTTGGCACCGCCCCCGCCATCGCATTTGGCCCGCACCATGATGCCGCCCACCCTGAGCGTCGGCGGTCCCATTACGCACTTCAGTGCACCCGCACCGCCTGGTTGGGGCATAGATCCCTACCGCGATCCTTACCCCATCCTGCGCTACAATCCCATCATGGAGGCGGCCCTGCGCCACGAAGCGGAGGAGCGACAAAAGGCGATCAATATCTATGCCGCCCAATCTGCCGCCCATTTGCGGGGCAAGGAGCCGAGCCCCATTCCGCCGCCACCAGTTGGTGTGGGTGGTGCCCTGGGTCCACCGCCGTCCCATCACCGCCTGCAGATTGTTTCGCCTCAGAGCCAACAGCAGCAGCAGCAGCAGCAACAACAGTTGCAACAACCTGCTGGAAAGGCGAACTCTGGACCTTCGTCGGTGGCGGGAGCGCCGCCACCACCAATCGTAGGCATTCCAGTCCAGCACATGATGAGCGTCGATGCGTTGAGTCAACAGCAGCAGCAGCAGCAGCAGCAAGGAGTGGTTAACACGAAAAAGGAATCGGCCGACCATACAACGTCCATGGGTGGCATGGTGGTGGGCGGTGCTGCCGGCGGAGGTGGGGGTGGAGGCGGAGGCGGTGGAGGTGGTGGTCTCAGTACAGTAGTACCTGGTGGTGTAATAGGAATATCTCCAGTGTCATCAGTGGCGCCAAGTCGATGATAAGCGAATTATAAACGCCGCCTCTAACACCTCTGACTAAGTTATAATAACAGTGTACTAGCGAATAAGCCGAAGAGGAAATTTTCAAAATTTCAAAGATAGAAGAGCACTTTGATGACTTTACAGGTAAACACATCGATCTTCAGCTCTATCTTGTCCTGATTCCTGGTTCCCCTTCCTACCTGCCTTCCTGCCTTCATTCCTTCATCTCTACACCCCTCTACACCCCTCTACACCCCTCTACACCCTCGTCGCAGCCAGAGAGAACACCAATAAATAAATAAAGCGAAACGCTTTTGTAAACTAAATTTAAATAAAATACGACCTTTGAATGCAGGTATTTTGAGGAGGAAAGTCAAAAGAAAAGCAAGAAACTAGGAATAGTGAGAGAGAGAGAAATTAATCAAATTAAATGAGGTAAAGACTTCCTTGTACTTCACACACGACACACTTAGAGTTTTCAGTCCCAAGGCACAACAAGCACCATCACTGATCCCCCCCCCCACATACATACATTACCTTCCTCTCGACTCGCATAAATCTTGTCTCGCTTGGTGACGTCACACATAAGTAATATAACGATAAACCTTACTTATTTATAATAAATACAAAAAAAAAAAATGACTAGCATAAACGAAAGCAAAAACAAACTTAAGTTGGCAAAACATTTAGTTCTAGTTCTAGTGTATTTGTATTATTTGTATAATATATATATATATATATATATATAGGGTTAAGCAGAACGAACAGCCAAGCGGCAGGCAGACATAATTCGATCGATTGTAAATAAATAATATATAAATATAGAAATATAAACATATTCGACAAAAAAGGAACTCATGATGTACTCTACTAGCTATACGACGACATCAAATCAACATGCAGCTTATGGACATCCAAACTTATGATGACGATGCAATGATACATAAACTGTATGTATATTCTGTGACAGCTTCATTCCCTTCGTGCATTACATGTTTAAGGACTTATTATCACATATGCAATTTATGTAAAAAATGAGAAAAATTAATAATAGAATCATTACAAAAACTACTACAAAAGCAACTGTCCAACTGTGTTTAACTGTTAGGGGGGTTTTTGTTGTTAAAATGCTTTTGTTGTAAAAATATTGTTGTTGTTTCTGGGTTTCAGGATTTACTTTGGTGCCAACCCTTAAAATAATAACTAATTACAATCAAAAATTAAAAATTTATTAATTAAAATATAATAAAAATAAAAAAAACACTCACTTGACACTATAATTCCCAACTAGTTCTAGCATCTTCCAAGTGGTAACCCAGTTTAATGTTAAAGGTGAGGTAGTGTGGTTGAGTGTTATTGTGGATGTGTGGTAGTGGTTACTCTCTCCTAAAGGAGAGAGTGTGTGATTGGTTCTGTGAGCATGGAAAAGTGCAAGTTGTTGCTTTCTTTCCGTCGTAAAGCGAGAGAGAGAGAGAGAGAAAAAAGCAGATATCATCGGAGAGGCTTTGAGATCATAGGGAAATCACGGATATTGAGGCGGTACCTAGAGAAATGTGAGTATGCAAAAAATATATATTGTTTTTAGCTTAAAGATCTCGTTAATATTAACATTAAACAATGTTTAAACAAGAAACGTTTAAGCAATTTGAAATAGTAAAACTTGGAAGACAAGGTGAATAGTTCCGAGTAAAGAACATGGCCTGATTGATTCGGCTGCTGATTTTTTTACCCCTGTATTTCTGGCTTAGTTATTACATTTTGAAGCTTTAGATTTCCCAATAATTATCATATTAAAGTTATCGATACATTTACAATTTTAAAACCCCTTTAAAGGGTTCATTTCCGACCCTATAAATCACATCTCTCTCAGCATCCACAGATGATATGTCCACAAATATGCCCAAGGCAACATTTACCGTCAACCCAGATTTAACATATTATATGTATATATATACATATTCAATTTTTATTTAAGTACCATTCTCTGTATTTAAATTGTATAATACATAAAGCTGAACGCGCTTTTAATATTTATTTTAGCGTACTCTCATTTGGTTATCTATTATACATCAAACCCTTTTTTACACAATTTCTTTTACATTGTTCGTATATTCAAGCATTATATTATTCCAAAATAATTAAAAAAAAAGCATTGTATTTGACAAATTTAAATTATTATTACACATAATTGTTTGATTGCAAATTACCCTCCAATTGTAACAATTTTTACTTTACTGATTTCATCTTAAAAGGAAAATTAAACATTAAAAATAAGCGTGATTCCTTTTTTTTTTTTTTGTATTGCTTGCTTTTGTTTTTTTCCTTCTTTGAGTAATTTCTAAATCTTAATGTTTAAATAATGGCTTTTAACTTTAATCAGTTTAAACGAGGTAATTGAGAATCATATCTCGTTAAATGTCGAATTGGCATCAACTAATATTAATTTTCTTTTGCATTATATATTTAAAATTCAATTTACTTACCATTTAAAACAGAATGGGATCGTAAATCAGGAAACCGAACGGAGATCTTCAAATAAATCGATTCTATGCCCTTGCAGTGGGTATTATTATTTGTCTGTTGTCTTGAATTATAATTTATACATACGCTGAATAAGTTTAAAACCACATGTGAATATTGGATGATAGTCCTAGGCACGACCAACACAAATATGAATAATTATTGTATTTATATTTATAGGTATAATTATTTTATAATTTATTTCTTTTAAAAAGGGACAACCTGGTCGATCTAGCTATGCCCATTTCCTCCCTCTATCTGTTGGTCCTAACCGAAAAAAAAAAACAAACTCCCTGAAACTAAATCCTTAAGAAATCTAGGTAACCTATAAATAATTTTTTTATTTCACTTTACAAGTGTCTAGAATGCGGATACATTTGCTCTTTTCTTTTGGGAATATGCTGACCGAAGAGCTAATGATTGCCTCAAGTTACCCCGATTACCCTTTAAAATTTTAATAAATTATTAAAGTAAAATAAATCCCATTCTATTTAAATTTTAAAAGGAAGAAACAGACAAAAAGATTGGGCCCGCTAATACTGATGTATAATATTTAATTATAGTACATATTTAATAATGCCAAAAATGGCTTTTTTCGTTTATACTTTTCTGTGCTGCTTTTAATAAATATCAATCTAAACGATTTCATTCAAAGATCCTTTTCACATAGCACAACTTTTCAAGAACAAGTCCTTTTTTAATTGCATTTTTAATATTTTATTATATAATTTACGAACTCTAGTTTTGGCATTGTAATTTTGAAAATACATTCGGCATTTATAATTAGTTTCTTTTTTTATGCGAAAGACTAGTTCTTTTATTCCAAAATTAAGGGTCATAATTTTTTAATTTTTAAAATTATTATTAATGTCTTGACGTGCTCTTAGGTTATCACATGTATCATCAGCACACAATATTTCATACTTTTCTGCCGATCATGTTGGTAACAGTGAAGATTTTGACAGATTTTTTGAAATTTACTTATTGAGTATTGAAATTGCTTGGAAATTTGTTCGATATATAAAAAACAAAACATCGACTTGTCGCACATATATGTAAAGCAACGTTAAAATATAGATTCCTATATAGACCGATATTTTAATATTGTTTCGTTTCCATCCCTAATGCGTATTGTTGGAAATGATACCGGAAAGACAGTTGGTAATGGTGATCAGGTATGTACAATGTACATACATGTTCTTAGAGATTGAATTTTTATTAATTTCTGCGCCACAGATAATAATAATACCCTTTACAAGAGTGTACAGACAAAACGCATAAATATCGCTTTACTTGACTCAAAATTGTATTTACATACTAGTTTTGGATACACTGCATTTGAAATATTCTTTTTTTTTTTAGTTTTTATTTTTTCTCCAATGTTTTTTTTTTTTTTTTTTTTGTATTTTATTTTATTTTATTTTAATAGTTGGTTGATTTGCGAAAGCAGACTTAAACTCAAATATCATATAAAAATATGCCTAATATAGTTAATATCTAAATAATAATTGTTTAAAATTACTGACTTGATAGAATGAAAAAAATGATATAATCATAATCATAATAATAATTAAATTCAGTGAAACTTGGCTGAAATTTGTGTTTGATTTATGTTCTTTGTGCGCCTAAGAACGACTCAAAGCTCCCAAGACAAAAGCTGATCTCGTTTTTCCTTAATTTCTTATACATCTTCAGTTGAGCTTTTTCTACGCTCTCTCAGTTACATTCAAAGAACGGGAGAGAGAGCGACTCTGCTCTCTTCGTTACACTCAAAGAACGAAAGAGAGCAACTCTGTTGAGCGCTCACATAGAGAGAGAGAGAGAGAGAGTTGATAGATGAGCGTAAAGCCCACAATCTAAGATGGCAAGTCGTTTATGCCACAAGATCTCCCGAAATCAAGTTAATCATTACGATTCCTCAAAGAATTGTGTTCAATTTACATGTGTGTGTGTGGAGATTAAAGCGAAGCCCACTAGCTGCCCAGTTAGATCATATGCAACTGCTGCTGTTCAAGCTTAAAAGTCGCCGCCGCATTGCTCAGAAGGTGAAAAGGCACGCTAGCAGCATCCAGTGATGGCGGTGACGCTGTCGCCGCGGCTGCCGTCGCTGGACTATTGCTGCCGCTGGTACTTGCAATTCCGGCCTTTAGCTGCATCGTGTTGAGCGATACGTCGTGCTGCTGCTGATGCTGTTGAGATGGAGGAGGATGATGTGATGCTACAATTGCCGGCGCTGGCGCTGCCGCCAGTGTCCCTGAGTTTGTCGTTGTGATGATTATGTTGCCGGCATGCGAGGCTCCGCGTCCCCGCTTTCGTTTCGGTAGAATTCCCTTGCGAGCCATGTAGAAGCGAATGGTGGAGACTGGAATATTGAACATATTGCTGACGGTCTGGAATGTCTCGCCCTTGGAAACACACTTGGCCGCTTGTGCCAGCGATGCTTCCGAGCGCCGGACCCGCTTATACGAGGTGTAACCATCGACTGAGTTGGATAGCAGCCCCCCCATGGAGGCATTCGTTAGCGATGTGTCATGTGGCTCCGTTTCTGTCATGCTGAGCGACAGGCAGGATCCACCGCCCTTGGCCCCGCCCCCCGTTGTGAAACTATTGTCATTATCCTCGACATCATTAACGGCCACATAATTGTGGTCATCTTCAATCGCAGTGTCCATATATTGCTGCTGCTGCTGCTGCTGCTGCAGCTGCTGCTGATGATGAAGCTGAAGCTGTGCTCTGCAAAGGGATATAAGAAGGTTGTGGTTTAGCCTAGATCCCTACAGGATCTTTCCCTTTTACCCACCTCGGTTGCTGTAAATACGCGACATTCGTTCTGCTGCTGTTGGCCAGTGGCGCCCCAGCGGATGCATTATAATCCTCAAAATGATCTCTGTAGGCATTCCAATTGTTAGACACCTCATCGGCCGACTCATCTTCGGTGGGTGCATTCGAGTTGCTGCCCAGACCGGGTGCCGAGGAGGCGCATTGTTGAGCATTGTTAGTGCCATTGATTTGGTGGTGTCGTTGGCGCGCTTCCTTGATAATCTGTTGCTGCTGCTGCTGCTGCTGTTTGGATGTCAGGACTGGAGGGGCGGTGGTCGTTGAGGTTGACGTTGTTGTTGAGTTAGTGGCTGCATCGTCCACGGCATCGGTACTATCCACACGGCTGGCCAAAGTGGGTGCTTCCTGCTTGGTCTGAGCCTGCTGGAGCTGCTTGTAATTTATCGTTGCCTCTGAACCGTATAGCCCTCGAATCCTCAGCTGTTCGGCACAGCGGAGCAACTGTCCCAGCCCGGCCTGTGTGACATTCACCTCGCCTTTGTACATGAAATCGACAAGCGCCTGGATTTCCCAGAGCTTAATCTCTCGTGGCAATATAATCACGGGATGCTTGCACGGATGCTCGGCCAGTATGGTCTCGAAGTAGGTGGAGCAGGCGGCCAGCACTAGACGGTGACATTGCAGCTGATGGCCCTCGCAGGCCAGCGTCACATCCACGAATCTCTGACCGGCCAAGAGCTGGGGAAAGGCGGCACCGATGCTACCCAAATGACTGTTCCAGCGCACGCAAAACTCTTGCGTGACGGCGCTCATTGCGTTTGAAGAGAACTTTCGTATCTGCTTTTGTTATCTGTTATCTTAATATAAGCTCTATGAAACTTTAGTCCTTGTGATATTCACCTGTTGTAAAAAAAGCAAATATTACTAAGGAATTTTGGAACTGTAAGGGGTTAATGGATACGTACATACTTGGTGCAAAGTGCAACACGGAAATCTTGAGTGCTTGTTTCTTCCGACTTTGGTTTTAATTTCAATTTTTACTCTGCAAATTTAAAATTTAAAATTAACATTAAAACTATTTTGTTATGGTAGTCCGTCAATTTAATTCAGATTCCAGAATATATACTTTAAGCATTTACATTTTAAAATTTAAAAAATTAAAATTAATTGCTAGTTCATTAAAATAAATCACTGCAACTATTTTTTATGACCTTAAAACATTAATGTTAAAAATTAAATCTAGTTTTTAACTTTAATCCGATTGCCTCAATCACTAATAAGGCTCATTTTAGGGTCAGTAGTTAAAAAAGACTGCTTTATTATTATTTGTAAATAACTATGTACCCCCAGGTGCCTGAGAAGGGTTAAGGTTTTGTGTCCCGAGCATCAGCCCGCTGGCGCCACCTATCAAAACATAACGCTTCGATCCAGGTTCTAAGGAAACATTGATGTACATTTCTTTAAACATTAAAGAACCTTTTGAAAAAGTCGTTCTCTAAACAATAAGACCATTTTTGCTGTGCCTGTTACGGCGTTCACCTGAAGGAAGCACCAAAACAATAAACGCGAAACGCACACACATACAAACACATGTTTATGCATACACACGCATGTGTTTCGAGTCGGTGGAGGTCCCGAGCTGCTCTACTAATAAGAGAGCGAAAAAGAACCAAAAACAAATAAATTTCTGCACGGCGGCTCAGGCTCAGTAGTTAATAAAAATAAACAAATTGGGTTTTGGAATACACTGCATTTATCCGCGCAATGTACATGCGTACTTACAATGGCCTGGCCTGTCTGTATGTATGCATAGGTAAGCACTTTTTATCGTTTCCATTCCTTCTATATTTAGTGTAAAGGATGTGGATGTGTGCAGCATAGATGTATTCATAAATACATACCTGTTTTGTAGAAAGAATGGTACTTTTTCTGCCTTCTGGGCAAAGGAGCGAGGCCGTTTTTGGCGTTAACAATTTGCAGTTTTGAGTTTTAGGTGTGGGGTGAAAACAATTTGCAAGTTAGGCGTCATGCGGACTTTTCACGCAAACTACATACAAATGTCCTGTGCGCGTGAGCTACCAACGCCTGGGTCTTTTTGTTTAATAAAAGAACTACACTGGCATGAGTCACACACACATGCATGGTGGCACATACATAAGTGGTTAAAAAGATTCTATTGATTTTTCTTATTAGTTTAAGGGGTCTGCATGCTATTCAAAGGCATTATTTCGAAAATGTTCATTCATATGCGATGCTGCGCGCGGTTTTGTTATTTTCAGTGGCGGCCAAACAATCACCATTTGACACTTACTGCAACCAAAATAAACAAGAAGTGCATGTGTTGAAACAGTGCTCGGAACTAACTTTGATGCACCTTTTTTAAGTCGCGTTATTTCCAATTAAATTTAAATGGAGAAATTAAAATTTGCTTTCGCGCTGCCAACTTCTTTTATAATCATTGTTATTTAAAAAACGCGTTAGGGATTCTGGCATCCAGACAACTATAGTTATCGATGGCCCGCACTATCGATATAGGTTCGCGATAGATCATTATTTTTTACTTTATTGTGTTTGCTGTTATTTTTTTCTGAATACAGTGTTATTATCACCTTTTTTTTATAATAAAAGTCTACATTTTTATCTACTACCGATTACAGATTACCACTCGACTCATCGATACGAAAGTATCGATAGGAGTGGGGATTTTTCAGGGCACTGGTATCGTGACTCGCACACCCCTATCTTTCAGTCGTCCGAATAGTTAAACAAATGAATTATGTGTGTTTGAGTTAAATAAGAATTAAATTTGTAATCTGCTTCTGTGTGCTCGCTCAGTCGCCGTCAAGCAACAAAGCGACGTTTTCGTGTATGTACGTTTAAAAATACATGCAAACCGATAATTTGTGCAATAAATACACAGATAAATGCAACGCATATTTTGTGTAAAACAAAGAGAAATTTAATGTTTTTGTTTTTGCCGTAGACTCGTTTTTCGTTTTCTTCGGTCAATGTATTTGTGCCGTTAATTTTTTTTTTTCAAGTAACCATTACGTGTTTATGTGGCAATCTGCAAATGTATGTGTGTTTTTTCCGATACAGATTAGACACATATGCAAAGGTGAAAGTTCAATTAATTGTGGTGCATTTATTTATTTTGGGCTGTACAGCAGTTGAAGCGCAAATTAATTAATTGTACTTGTGCCGTGCCGCTGAATAAACGAGAGCAAACTTTTGTGTACCTGTGTGTGTGTGAGTGAATGACTAATTCTTCAAAGCACAACTCAACATGGCTGACTTTAACTGTGGTGGGCAGACGGTATATCGCTGCCTCTTTTCTTCTCAAGCACTAGATTCACTCTCGCCTCGGCACAAAAAAAGTTCTGTGAATTTCTCCACTGGAACCCCAAAGGCAGAATTGTACATATTTTATCGCCGTTGAACGGAAGGAATGCTTTGATAATGATTTGGAGTTTTTACCAGCTTAACATATGTGTTTATCTGTACATGGCACATCCTCTATGTTCCGTTTTAAGGGCGTTTCTTCTTGTTATCAAGTTTTTTCATTTGGTGACGCTGTCACTTTCCATCAACAAAAGTAGAATTGACGCCTTTAATTTCGTGTTCTCAATCACATTACACGCTTTTAATATGCTCATTTAAATTTTTTCTATTTAGTTAGAAGAGTCCGTGTCCAGGAAAACAAGTAACTAATTGAATCGAAACAAAGACGTGAAAGAAAACAAAGGAACCGAGATATAATATTTGATCGAATCAAAAAACAAAAAAAAAAGAAAAGTGTGAAGCACATCTTAACAAAATCATCATCACCTACCAGCATTGCTTGTGCAGCCCGCTAAGATGACGCAACCGTTGCCCATTCGTTTTCAGGAGCACTTACAGGTAAGTTTCGTTACCGGTTGACCGGTTTTCATAAATCTAATAAATGTATAGTGCATTGTATGGGCAGAAGAGGGTGCATTTGAGGTACACCTTTTGAGTGGGGAACGCGTTGCAGCAACTTGTTGAGTTCCTGCTTACAGCAACTTCACAGAAACAATATTGTAGGAATTTATAAATTTTATGTAGAATTTAAATAAAGGAATATGGGGGGAATGAGTGATTTTCATTGTATAAATTCTTGACTATTTTAAACCTTTTTTTTTCCTATTTATTTTTCCTTTCAAAAACTAATTGTATTATGTTTCCATGTTGCAGCTCACAAATGTTGGAATCAACGCCAATTCCTTCTCCTTTAGCACGCTCACAATGGAGTCGGACAAGTTTATATGCGTGCGGGAGAAGGTTAACGATACCAACCAGGTGGTCATCATTGATATGAACGATGCCACCAATCCCACTCGCCGTCCCATATCAGCTGATTCGGCAATTATGAATCCAGCTAGCAAGGTTATTGCGCTCAAAGGTAAATTACAAAATAAGTAAACTTGTACATGAAATAGTTAAAATACTATATATCGTATCGAAACCCTTCCTAAACTAATAAATTTAGAAATTATGATATAATATATAATATAGTGATAATATTTATTTATCAAATCCAAAACTTTTGATGTATTCTTAAATTGTACCCCGCTCTTTTCGTATTTAGCCCAAAAGACGTTGCAGATCTTTAACATTGAAATGAAATCGAAAATGAAGGCTCATACAATGAACGAGGATGTTGTGTTCTGGAAATGGATATCCCTGAATACCCTGGCTCTTGTCACGGAAACGAGCGTATTCCATTGGTCAATGGAGGGCGATTCGATGCCACAGAAGATGTTTGATCGCCACTCCTCCCTCAACGGATGTCAAATTATCAATTATCGATGCAATGCATCGCAGCAATGGCTGCTTCTTGTGGGCATATCGGCGCTTCCGACTCGCGTTGCCGGCGCCATGCAGCTGTATTCCGTGGAACGTAAGGTTTCCCAGGCCATCGAGGGTCATGCCGCTAGCTTTGCCACCTTTAAGCTGGACGGCAACAAGGAGCCAACGACGCTGTTCTGCTTCGCAGTGCGCACCTCAAGCGGCGGCAAGCTGCACATCATTGAGGTGGGAACACCGCCAACCGGTAACCAGGCCTTTCCCAAGAAAGCCGTCGATGTATTCTTCCCGCCGGAAGCCCTCAATGATTTCCCCGTGGCAATGCAAGTGTCGGCCAAGTATGATACCATCTATTTGATAACCAAATATGGATATATTCATCTGTACGATATGGAAACTGCGACGTGCATCTACATGAATCGTATATCGGCCGATACGATTTTTGTGACGGCACCGCACGAGGCCAGTGGCGGCATCATTGGCGTCAATCGCAAGGGCCAGGTGCTATCGGTGACCGTTGACGAGGAGCAGATCATTCCGTACATCAATACGGTTCTGCAGAATCCCGATCTGGCGCTGCGTATGGCTGTTCGGAATAATTTGGCCGGAGCCGAGGATCTGTTTGTGCGAAAGTTCAATAAGCTCTTTACCGCCGGCCAGTATGCCGAGGCGGCCAAGGTGGCTGCACTGGCTCCGAAGGCCATATTGCGTACCCCGCAAACGATTCAGCGTTTCCAGCAGGTCCAGACGCCGGCGGGTTCCACAACGCCGCCATTGCTGCAATATTTTGGCATTCTGCTCGATCAGGGAAAGCTGAACAAGTTCGAGTCCCTGGAGCTCTGCCGCCCCGTTTTGCTGCAGGGCAAGAAGCAGCTGTGCGAGAAGTGGCTGAAGGAGGAGAAGCTCGAGTGCAGCGAGGAGCTGGGTGACCTGGTGAAGGCATCGGATTTGACGCTGGCCCTCTCCATTTACCTGCGCGCCAATGTGCCGAACAAGGTGATCCAATGCTTTGCGGAGACGGGACAGTTCCAGAAGATTGTCCTCTACGCCAAGAAGGTGAACTACACGCCGGACTATGTTTTCCTGCTGCGCTCAGTGATGCGCAGCAATCCGGAGCAGGGAGCCGGCTTTGCCTCCATGCTGGTGGCCGAGGAGGAACCCCTGGCGGACATTAATCAAATTGTGGACATCTTCATGGAGCACACGATGGTGCAGCAGTGCACAGCCTTCCTGCTGGATGCCTTGAAGCACAATCGACCGACTGAGGGTGCCCTGCAGACGCGGCTCCTCGAAATGAACCTGATGTCGGCACCGCAAGTGGCCGATGCCATTCTGGGCAACGCCATGTTCACCCACTACGATCGCGCCCACATCGCCCAGTTGTGCGAGAAGGCTGGACTCCTGCAGCGTGCCCTGGAGCACTACACGGATCTGTATGACATCAAGCGGGCCGTTGTCCACACGCACATGCTGAACGCCGAGTGGCTGGTCAGCTTCTTTGGCACCCTCTCCGTGGAGGACTCTCTCGAGTGCCTCAAGGCGATGCTGACGGCCAATTTGCGTCAGAATCTGCAAATCTGTGTCCAGATTGCCACCAAATACCACGAACAGCTGACGACCAAGGCGCTGATTGATCTCTTTGAGGGCTTCAAGAGCTACGACGGCCTGTTCTACTTCCTGAGCAGCATCGTCAACTTCTCGCAGGATCCCGAGGTGCACTTCAAGTACATTCAGGCCGCCTGCAAGACGAATCAAATCAAGGAGGTGGAGCGCATTTGCCGCGAGTCCAATTGCTACAACCCGGAGCGGGTTAAGAACTTCCTGAAGGAGGCCAAGCTGACCGATCAGCTGCCGCTGATCATCGTCTGCGATCGCTTTGACTTTGTCCACGACCTGGTGCTCTATCTCTACCGGAATAATCTGCAAAAGTATATCGAGATTTATGTGCAGAAGGTGAATCCCTCCCGCCTGCCCGTCGTTGTGGGCGGTCTGCTCGATGTCGATTGCAGCGAGGATATCATCAAGAATCTGATTCTGGTGGTCAAGGGTCAGTTCTCAACGGACGAGCTGGTTGAGGAGGTGGAGAAGCGTAATCGCCTCAAGCTGCTGCTGCCCTGGCTGGAGTCGCGTGTCCACGAGGGCTGCATTGAGCCGGCCACGCATAATGCGCTGGCCAAGATCTACATCGATTCGAACAACAATCCGGAGCGATTCCTCAAGGAGAATCAGTACTACGATAGCCGTGTTGTGGGACGCTACTGCGAGAAGCGGGATCCCCATCTCGCCTGCGTGGCCTACGAGCGGGGATTGTGCGATCGCGAGCTGATTGCCGTTTGCAACGAGAATTCGCTGTTCAAGAGCGAGGCCCGCTATCTCGTCGGACGTCGCGATGCTGAGCTCTGGGCCGAGGTCCTGTCCGAGGCCAATCCCTACAAGCGCCAGCTGATCGATCAGGTTGTCCAGACGGCGCTCTCCGAGACGCAGGATCCCGACGACATCTCGGTGACTGTGAAGGCCTTCATGACCGCCGACTTGCCAAACGAACTGATCGAGTTGCTTGAGAAGATTATACTGGACTCGTCGGTGTTCAGCGATCATCGGAATCTGCAGAACCTACTGATTCTGACCGCCATTAAGGCGGATCGCACCCGCGTCATGGACTACATCAATCGATTGGACAACTACGATGCCCCGGATATTGCCAACATTGCGATCAGCAACCAGCTGTACGAGGAGGCCTTTGCCATCTTCAAGAAGTTCGATGTGAACACCTCCGCCATCCAGGTGCTCATCGATCAGGTGAACAATCTGGAGCGGGCCAATGAGTTCGCCGAGCGATGCAATGAGCCGGCCGTGTGGTCTCAGCTGGCCAAGGCCCAGCTGCAGCAGGGACTGGTCAAGGAGGCCATCGATTCGTACATCAAGGCCGACGATCCGAGCGCCTATGTGGATGTCGTTGATGTGGCCAGCAATGTTGAGTCGTGGGACGATCTCGTCCGGTATCTGCAAATGGCCCGCAAAAAGGCCCGCGAGAGTTACATTGAGAGCGAGCTGATTTATGCCTACGCCCGGACGGGACGCCTGGCCGATCTGGAGGAGTTCATATCGGGTCCGAATCATGCCGACATCCAGAAGATTGGCGATCGCTGCTTCAGCGATGGAATGTACGATGCCGCCAAGCTGCTGTACAACAACGTTAGCAACTTTGCCCGTCTGGCCATCACGCTGGTGTATCTGAAGGAGTTCCAGGGAGCCGTCGACTCGGCGCGAAAGGCCAACTCGACGCGCACCTGGAAGGAGGTGTGCTTCGCCTGCGTCGATGCCGAGGAGTTCCGATTGGCCCAGATGTGCGGATTGCACATTGTGGTTCATGCCGATGAGCTGGAGGATTTGATTAATTATTACCAGAATCGCGGACACTTTGATGAATTGATTGCCCTGCTGGAGTCTGCTCTGGGCCTGGAACGAGCCCACATGGGCATGTTCACTGAGCTGGCCATTCTCTATTCCAAATTCAAGCCGTCGAAGATGCGCGAACATTTGGAGCTTTTCTGGTCGCGGGTCAATATACCGAAGGTTTTGCGTGCCGCCGAGTCGGCACATTTGTGGTCAGAGCTGGTCTTCCTTTACGACAAGTACGAGGAATATGACAATGCCGTTCTGGCCATGATGGCCCATCCCACGGAGGCATGGCGTGAGGGCCACTTCAAGGACATTATCACCAAGGTGGCCAACATTGAGCTCTACTACAAGGCAATTGAGTTTTATTTGGACTTCAAGCCGTTGCTATTGAACGACATGCTCCTGGTTCTGGCGCCCCGCATGGACCACACTCGTGCCGTTGGCTACTTCTCGAAAACCGGCTATTTGCCGCTAGTCAAGCCCTATCTGCGCTCAGTCCAATCTCTCAACAACAAGGCAATCAATGAGGCCCTCAATGGACTCCTGATCGACGAAGAGGACTACCAGGGACTGCGTAACTCGATCGATGGCTTTGACAACTTCGATAACATCGCATTGGCCCAAAAGCTGGAGAAGCATGAACTTACGGAATTCCGACGCATCGCTGCCTACTTGTACAAGGGTAAGTGGTGGCAACCACAATCATCCATCGATTCTAGAAACTAAATTACTTTTGATGTTAGGCAATAACCGCTGGAAACAGAGCGTTGAGCTCTGCAAAAAGGACAAACTCTACAAGGATGCTATGGAATATGCCGCCGAGTCGGGCAAGCAGGATATTGCCGAGGAGTTGCTGGGCTGGTTCCTAGAGCGCGATGCCTACGATTGCTTTGCAGCATGTCTATATCAGGTAAGGCTTAAAAATATTTGTTGAAAATAAGAACATAAAAGTAGAAGAGTTGGGGAAAAAAATATAAAAATAAAAAACGATTAAAATCGAAAATTTAAATAATTACAATCGGTTAAATCGAAAATTTTAATAATTTCAATCGGGTTTTTCTAAAACAAAACAAAATCTACAAATAAATCGATTAAAGTATTAAAGATATTACTAAAAATATACAAAAGTAGTTGTTTGTTGTAGTTGTCGTTTTTATTTTTGATTTTTAAAATCTAAAAATAAATCGATTAAAATCGAAAATTGAAATAATTACAATCGTTTCAATCGAAATTTTTAATAATTTCAATCGGGTTTTTCTAAAACAAAAAAAAATCTAAAAATAAATCGATTAAAGTATTAAAGATATTACTAAAAAAATAAAAAAGTAGTTTTTTGTTGTTTTTTTAAATCTAAAAATAAATCGATTAAAATCGAAAATTGATAGATTTGTAATTTTAAATAATAACTAACAAATAATAACTTTTTGGTGTTCTTGACCTTTTATATGGGCATCACAAATATGAAATTATCGCATAGTTTACAAAATAAAACGAATAATCGATTATAGAATCGATTTGTTTCCAGCTCTATTGCAAAGTCCATCAAAAACTCTTTGATTTTCTTAAACTAAAGTGGATTTTAATTCTTTGCTTTAAATTTTCTATAGTGCTATGACTTGCTGCGCCCCGATGTCATTCTGGAGCTAGCCTGGAAACACAAAATCGTGGACTTTGCCATGCCTTACTTAATACAGGTAATGGTTTTATATTAATCATATTGTTAGTGCTTGCATTTGATGTATGCCTCTTGATGTATAGGTTTTGCGCGAATATACCAGCAAGGTCGATCGGTTAGAGCTGAACGAAGCTCAGCGGGAAAAGGAGGACGATACCACGGAACATAAAAATATTATTCAAATGGAACCACAGCTAATGATCACAGCTGGCCCGGCAATGGGCATTCCGCCGCAATATTCGCAGAATTATCCGCCAAATGCTGCGGCGACTGTTGCAGCAGCGTCAGCAGCAGGAGCAGGGCGTAACATGGGTTATCCGTATTTGTAGGCCACATTATAATTCTAATTATACAACATTAAACCATTAATTAAAACGACCTTTACAAAATAAATGTATCAGCATTATAAAGAAAATACCAATAAAACAAGAACAATAATAATCGTCAAAACAACAACAACAACAACAAAAAGAAAAATGCATACAAAACAACAACATAACTTCAGATCGAGAATAAGTCGTAAAATCATTATTCAATACAAAAACATCGAAGTTCTAAAACGTTTTCGATGAGTTATCGATAAATATCGATGCGTATCCATTGCCAGACGCATGGGTCGATTTTTGGCGTGTTTTTCTTGTTATTCCTTTATATATAGAAAAATAAATTGCTTTTATCATATTTAATGATTTTGTTTTTGATTACAAAAGTGAAAACAGAGATAGAGCGAGAGCGAGAGCAAGCATAAATAAATATATACATATACACTGAAATTTACAATGTTTAATTCAAAGACGAACATAGCATATTAATTTGGGCTTAAAATATTTTATAAAACATATGTATGTATGTATAAGAACATATTTCAGCATTGCAACTATTTCAAGATTTCTATGATCAACAAATTAGTACATTTTAAATCATATTCCATATTATCTATAAACAAAACTCTGGTAGAGTGTATACATTTACTGTTCGATCTTGTAAGAAATATTACACTAAAATATGAATAATAAATCTTCAGTGTCGTAGGTGAGATACCGTTTCGTAAAAATGTTAAAATATGCAACATATGTACATACATATGTTGTTTTGGAGTTGGAGTTTTATGTTTGAAATTTTACAGTTATGCTGCGGGAGGCAGCCTGAAAGCACATTCTTACGTACATACGTTTACGTTAAATCATTTTTAGTTTAGTATATCCCATTTATTTCTAAAACATTTTAATTACAAGTTTTAAGCAAATATTAAATATGTATGCTACTGGTTTTTGAAAAATTAACATATACATAACTACATATGCACTACTGAACCTTGTATTATTATTACATTTATTTATTACTTTGATGTATGCGACAGAAATCTTTATTATTTTTTTTTTTATTCAAACAATCAAATTTAGTTATATTACACTTGAAACAATCAGTTGTGTTATGTGTTCTTTGGAAAATTACAAATAAAGCGAATAACATAACTATTGCTACACATACAAATATACATACATACATTCATATATTCCAAGTATTATTGTACCTTATGCCTTTAATATTTTCTTATATTATTTCGAGAAACTTATTTAATACAAATACCAATTGAAAATGTATATTAAATTATATATGAAATTAGTTTCTTGTCTTTTTTGGGCTACGAAATTGGGAGATTGATTACTGCCAATGTATTTGAGCAGTTAATGTTAATTCATTTATGATGTTCTACATTTTAAATCTGGTTTTAAGAAAATTTGTAAGTAAGGTCCTTCAGTGGATCGGAGTTTTACGTGTCTTTTATTACAAATTTTATTACAAATCATTTTTCCAAGTGTAACGTTCAAGTGACTTTTGAAAAGACGTTGAAGCTTATGTACAATCGATTGCCGATATCTTAAGATAAAATCAGTTGGTATTTTCTAACAATCGTGTAAGATACATTAAAATCACTTTTGGTATTTTCCAATCATTGTGTATCGATAGACGATAGGCGCGTCAATTGGATTTCCCCAGAAATCGCAGTGCGTCCACACTGTAAGTCATCCATGTGGCATCCTTGTTGTGATTTGGCAGAGAAGTGAAGACAAAAATTAAGAAACATGTCGGAGCTAAACATAGAGTTGCAGAAACTCAGGGAACTGGTAAGCAAATACCCAGCCGCACCACAAAACCCCCAACTAAGCAAAACCAATTCAATGAAGGAACTGAAAACGAATGGACTAGCTACCCGGCTAAATTCTGGCACGTCTGATCAGCTCGACGGCGATTTGGTTCAGCTGCAAATTGAAAATAAAAAGCTGAAGCACCGACTGCAGATTATCAACAAGGTAATAGTTGCACTCTCAAGGTGTTCATTATGCCTCACAAAGCATATCCGTCTCTTCCCCCAGTCCATTGCTGAAGAATCAACAGGTGCAAATAGTTGTGCAAATTGCTCGATCACCGAGCATTTGGAGAGTGTGTTTGCGCAAGCAATCGCACTGGCGTATCCGGAATACAGCAAGACTCCTGTGCTGATAGCTCCCGTCAATACGGGATCGGCGAAATTCGGCGACTATCAGTGCAACAATGCCATGGGCTTGGCAAAGAAGTTCAAGGAGGCCGGCATCAATAAGTCCCCGCGTGAAATAGCCACCGAGTTGCAGCGACACTGCCCTTCATCGCCCCTAATAGACAAGCTCGAAGTGGCCGGAGCAGGCTTTGTGAATGTTTTTCTAAGCAAGTGAGTGTTTTAATGGTTTTGCCAATCGATCTCGGATGGAAAAAAATGCATTTTTGCAGGGCATTTGCAGCAGACGCACTGAGCAGCCTGTTGCGGGACGGCATTAAACCGCCATCGGTGCCAAGGAAGCGTGTTTTGGTTGACTTTTCGTCGCCAAACATTGCCAAGCAAATGCATGTTGGTCACTTGCGTTCCACAATAATTGGTGAATCGATATGCCGCCTGCTGGAGTTCCTGCAACACGATGTGTTGCGCATCAATCACCTGGGCGATTGGGGAACACAGTTTGGCATGTTGATAGCCCATTTGGAAGATCGTTTTCCCAATTATCTGAACGAGAGTCCTCCGATTCATGATTTGCAATTGTTCTACAAGGAATCGAAACTGCGGTATGTGTTCTTAAACGCGTTTTTTATCTCGGTTTTCAAGTTGATTTTTCCCGCTTATTTCTATCGCACAGTTTCGACGAGGACGAGGAATTCAAGAAGCGTGCCTATAGTCGCGTGGTGTCACTCCAAAACGGCACTCCGAACTCGATTAAAGCCTGGGAACTGATCTGTAATGTTTCGCGAAAGGAGTTCCAAACGATTTATGAGCGTTTGGATGTAACCATCCAGGAGCGTGGTGAGTCATTCTATCAATCCCGTATGCTGTCCGTGGTGGAGCTTCTGCGGTCAAAGCAGTTACTGGAAACGGATGATGGACGGGAGATTATGTGGCCGGACGAGACCAAGACGGGAATTCCCCTGACCATCGTCAAGTCAGACGGCGGCTTCACCTATGACACCTCGGATATGGCAGCTATCCGGCATCGTGTGGAAGAGGAGAAATGCACCTGGATGATCTATGTGGTGGATGCTGGGCAGAGCACACATTTCAATACCATATTCAAGGCTGCCGAACGTTGTGCTATTCTGAATCCATCCGTCCACCGCGTCGACCATGTCCAGTTCGGTGTGGTGCTTGGCGAGGACGGCAAGAAGTTCAAGACGCGATCCGGCGATACCGTCAAGTTATCCGACCTGCTTGACGAGGGCATGAAGCGTTCGTTGCAGCAATTGGAAAGTCGTGGACGCGAAAAGGTACTCACTCCTCAGGAGCTTAAGGACGCCCAGGAGGCTGTGGCCTACGGATGCATCAAATACGCCGATTTGCGCCATAATCGGGTTGGCGACTATATCTTTTCGTTCGATAAGATGCTGGACGATCGTGGTAACACTGCCGTTTACCTACTGTACACATACACACGCATTTGCTCAATTGCCCGAAACTCTGGAGAAGATTTCACCGATTTGGCCAAGGTGCTGAGCACCGTTAGCATTGAATTGGGCCACGAAAAGGAGTGGAAGCTGGCGAAGACTCTGTTGAAAATGCACGACATATTTATCAAGTGTTCCAAGGAGCTTTTCCTGCATTTCCTGTGTGAATTCTGCTATGAGGTATGCGCTGTGTTCACCGAATTCTACGACAGTTGCTATTGCATTGAACGAAACAAGGCTGGCGAGATTATCGGAGTGAATCGCAGTCGAATTCTGCTGTGCGAGGCCACAGCTGCCGTATTGAGGCAGAGCTTTCATATTTTGGGCTTGAAGCCCGTTGTGAAAATGTAGGAATTTCATATTCAAATAATGGACTAAAGGATTGTAAACGAATAAAGCCAACCAACCGATTGATTCATATTTCTTTGCTTTGTTAAAGTTGGGTATGCGTTATATTAGTTGGGAATACCCAGAAACTGCATTTGGAAACTTTGCATTTCAAAGTTTAAATTAATTAAAAACATCTAAAAGGGAATATTTTTCCTTTTTTATGTATCTAATTTATTTTGATTTTTTTATATACTTTTTTAAATGTAATTAAATTAAAGGGGGAATATGTGTACAGCTCAAAACTATAAACTTTAAACATAGTTAAAAAAAAGAATCGGAGGTGATAAATAAAAGCGCTATAAACAATATTTTGGAAAATTAGGGATCTATAGAATAGATCTTTGGCTTTCCCGGACACGATAGAGCTCATAATTCCTGTCGAAAATCCGCAAACAAAAATGATTTCTCTTTATTATACGTTTATCTTCTATTTGAACATTAAAAAACTCAACAAGAAATTTTAAAAAACAAAAATTAAATTCAGTTTTGAAGAAAAAAAATTCAAATTTTAGAAAATTATAAAATAACAATCGTTTTTAGCAATTAACCGATATCAATTTGTAAATTGAGCTTTTAAATTAATTATTATTATTAATAATTTAATATATTCGATACTTTTCTATCGTTAGTATTTTCTTTAGTATGCGGTATACAAGGAACTCAGTCGAAAATCGATAAAATACCAAGCAGTGTAAATCCGGTATTTTGCAGTCTAGGGTCACACTTATTGTGATTGTGTCAGTTCATCGCCTGAGCGTATATTAATTTTTCAAGTGTGTAGTTGTTAACAAATGTATGGTTCTGGGCGATAATTTACCGAAACGTCTAATGTGAGAACACCAATTGCGCGTCTTCTGCCTTATATTCACCCAACGCAATATGCCTAAGACAAATACAAAAACCCAGCTGCTCCGCTCCGAACTGTTGACCAGAGTTGTATTCAATGTATAAAAAAAAAAAATGCAAAACTTTACAGGCCGGACATTGAATTGTTTTATAGTGATTAATGTTTTAGAATCCCTGCAGTGCACCAAAGTGTTTGCAGGGGGCCTATTCGCAGGGCGGTGTAAACCGCATTTGTTTTTGTCAATCCCAACAATTACCTGCTTCCGAACACACCTAAATACCCTAATATGTACATGACTTGTATGTATGTCTCTTCTATATACCCTGCAGTACCATTCATCAACATTTCATCAATGGCCAAAGCGTTTTGTTGATGATTCATCGATGAATCGCCATACAAATTATTGATGAATGTCATAGGCTGTCATCAACAGCAATTCATCAACATTTCATCATCATTTCATCGATGAATTGTTGATGAAAAAGCCTATTGATAAAATGTGGTACTGCAGGGTAGTACACTCATCTGTAAATATATATATATATACAAATGTGTGTAAAGTCGGTAAATCCTAATAGATAACTTGTTTCGCTCCGCTGGGACACGCATAGTTCAACAGGCCGATGCGATACCGGTTTCATACCAAAACTACCGGCATAACACACAAAACTTTTGTTAACAATTCATTCATTTCTTGTATTTTAAAATATTTATTAAATGTTGGTGTGTGGTGGAAGATTGGTGTATTGATTGCTGCAAGTCCTTGCTCACAAGTCTTGAGTATTTCTATTGATTTTTGCCTAAAGAAAGAGTTTTTGCTTGTTTTATTTAATTATATCAATTCCAACAGTGTGCGGCGAGGATAGAATACATATAACTTGAGCTAAAACCCAGGGAGCAGGAATTCGGATGCAATGGAAAGTGCCAGTACTGGTCGCCGAAGGAACAACATGCGGGTCAATGCGGAGGACAATGCACTAGATCAAATAACGAAAGAGGTAACAATCCTGCCATTTCGCATCAAAAGGATAATTAATAAGCTGATGAATCTAGGCGGAGGCCCGGCTGGCAGCGCGTCGACAAGCTCGTGCCGAGGCCCGCGAGATCCGCATGCGGGAGCTGGAGCGACAGCAAAAGGAGCTGGAGCTAACGGCCGACCGTGTATTCGATATGCAAAGCACCACTGGCGTCGGTGCAGGCGGTGGCGACACACTCCTCTCGACGCATCCCTCGCGGCTTGTCTATGGCGGCCTGGTAAATGTGGCCCGTGCATCGGTATCGCGGCGTAGCAGTGAGGACTCATTGGAGGATGATGGCCGAAGTTTTCGTGACTTCAAGCATGAGCTTAAAGTGGGTTCCACAGTCATATCCATGTTTCCAAATTAATTAACTCGCTCTCTCTCTCTCGAAGGACGTTGAGGAACGGTTTCGGAAGGCGATGATAACGAATGCCCAGCTGGACAACGACCGTGCTTCCCAGGCTTACGAGGTGAAACTGCTCAAGGATAAATGCGAAATAATGCAGGAATCGTTTGCCCAACTGCAGCGCGAATTTAAGGAGAAGATGCGCGACTGCAATGCCCTCAAACGGAGCTTGGATCGGGCCAATCTCGAGCTGAAGCTCGTGCAAGGCCAGTTAAATGAGCGGGACTTGTTGATATCGGAGCAGGGCCTTCTGATTGTGGCTGTTGAGAACGAGGATGGCAGCGATGCCAAGCGGGCTCTAGTTAGTGTTGAGAACGCCAAGCTCTTGGCTTCCGTTCAGGGTTCTTTAGGTGAGAGCTTAACCACAGACCTTGTATTCACTCGAATTTACAGCCAATGTCGCCATCATTCATTTCCAGATGTTAGACTCAAAAAGTTCAGCGACGAAAAGAACAGATTGCTATCCGAGGTGCACAGTCTTCACGAACAGCTTGATGAATATAAAAGTGGAGGAATGGCTGGTGGATCTGGCAGCTTTGCACATGGTTCTTTAGGCGAAGACGATGATTACGAGGCTCAAAGTAGGTTCATTTTTAACGCACATTTTATTTAAGTTTTATTATCATTTTCGCGGGGGCGAAACAAGGCATCTTTTATTATACATTTATTTATTTTATTTATCCGATAGTCTAGAGTCGCGGCAATCCAAAATTTTGCTATAATTTCGGTCAAATAAGCTTATTTTGAGCGAAAGCAAAATTATTTTTAGTAAACAAAATATCGCATTTAACGTATAGAAACAAATGGGGCAGATTTATTATTTATATATAATTTATTTGTTTCGTTTTCCGATTATATTGGTTCAATATCTAAAACAGATTCATGTCACATATACCTCACCGTAAAATATCGTTTTATATATCATCTGTTACATAAAATATTCATATATCAATATATTTTGCCTTCCATATGTTGAGGTGCTAGATCGACTCGACTGTTGATGCAAATCAAGGAAAGAATAGGGGGGAGAGCTTGCTTTTATTCTGTTAACTATGCTTAGCTTTCATTTTCAATACTTTGTTAATGCCTTTCCAAGACTTATTTCTATTTTGTAGCATACGATAATTGCTAAATCGACTCGTTTTATGAAGAAAATCAAGAAAAGAATAGGGGGAAGCTTTCCTTTATTCTGTTAACTATGCTTAGCTTTCATTTTCGATACTTTCTTATTGCCTTTCCAAGATTTATTTCTCCTTTGTATTGTTTTGTATTTATTTATTCATTTCGTAGATAGAAAAATCTTTAAAAAAAAACCTGCATAATATTGAAATTTTACCACGAGCCTTTGTCTTTCTTCTTGCATCATCCCGCAGGGGAGTCAAACAAAATCATTTCAGACTATAAATATAAGCTGCAAAAGGCTGAACAAGAAATCGCCAATTTACAATCGAGTTTAGCACGTTCAGAGACTCAAGTCATTCGATACAAAAGCACTGCGGAAGCCGCCGAAAAGTCAGAGGCTGAATTAAAAGTCGAGCGCCGCAAGCTACAACGTGAGGTAAGTGTTGAGGACATTTCACGACCTAATTATTTGTCACCTATAAATACTAAAAACCAAAACCAATCCGAAATATTACTGCACTTAAACTTTAAGAATAAATATTTTAAAAATTAATTGAAATGGTCAATTGACATTTATTGGTATTATGTAGACTCAAACCAAGAAAGTAAACTAATCATGGAATTTCAAGCCCTAAAATTTAGAAAAAAAGAAAATTATGCAAACTTTTTACAAATTTATTTTGTAGACATGATGCTGCTTTTCTTATTTAGCGAGCATTTCAGCAATTTTAGATTCAAATAAATCAATTAATTCAAATTTCCAACTAACCGAAATGTTGAGGGTCTTGTTTTTATGCATTTTGTTTCTTAATTTCAGAGAGAATCTTACTGAAAATAAAAAAGTAAAGAATAAAGGACAGCCTACATTAGGATGACATTATTTATATATAGGAATTGTAGTCCTAAAAGGTGTACAAATATTTATATAAAATAAAGAAAATGGTGAAGGTCGAGACAGCTTTATTGCGCCCCCGCTTTTTCATAACAAATTATACCTTGCAGGGTATTATATGTACATATATTCAGTCAGAAGCTAGTAACACAGTGAAGGAGTTATTTCCGGCATTATAAAACATATACAAATGTATATACTGGATCAGCATCAACAGCTGAGTCGATTTAGCCTTGTCTGCAAACAAAAAAAGAGGTTTTCTTTTTTTTTTTTTAATCGTTAAAATAAAAAAAAAAAAAAATTTAATTAAAAAAAACTTAAATGGAGTATGCAGATTTATTAATAATAACGGAACTAATTAAAATATGCGTTCCGAATTGAATTTAATGCATTTTTGGCTTAGTTATGCATTTTTAAAATAAAAAAAAAAAAAATTCAAAAATAAAATAAATATATTAAAAAATTAAAAATTAAAATTAAAAAAAAAAATAATAAAAATAAATTTAAATTATTAAACATTTGGAAAAAAATTAAATTTAAAAATAACTTAAATTTAGTATGTAGTTTTATAAACCCCTTAATCCCTTAAAAACCAATACAAAATAGATTTCCGAATAGATATCAAGCATTATTGGATAAGTTATAATTGATTTCAACTGCGACCTCTCATACATTTGCAAACTGCAAGGGTATACAAACTTCGGCCATCCGAAGTAAGCTTTCTTTCATGCAAGTGCACATTTTTATAACATACATTAGTATCGGGAAATTGGGAAATATGCTGGGTATACTGGCATAATCTTAAGCTAACAGTACAGTGTAAGCCCGTTGTTCTGATTTGCAGAGAGCAAGAGCTATTAGCCCTATGATTCAATTACAATATACAAAATAGATTTCCGAATAGATATCAAGCATTATTGGATAAGTTATAATTGATTTCAACTGCGACCTCTCATACATTTGCAAACTGCAAGGGTATACAAACTTCGGCCATCCGAAGTAAGCTTTCTTTCATGCAAGTGCACATTTTTATAACATACATTAGTATCGGGAAATTGGGAAATATGCTGGGTATACTGGCATAATCTTAAGCTAACAGTACAGTGTAAGCCCGTTGTTCTGATTTGCAGAGAGCAAGAGCTATTAGCCCTATGATTCAATTACAATATACAAAATAGATTTCCGAATAGATATCAAGCATTATTGGATAAGTTATAATTGATTTCAACTGCGACCTCTCATACATTTGCAAACTGCAAGGGTATACAAACTTCGGCCATCCGAAGTAAGCTTTCTTTCATGCAAGTGCACATTTTTATAACATACATTAGTATCGGGAAATTGGGAAATATGCTGGGTATACTGGCATAATCTTAAGCTAACAGTACAGTGTAAGCCCGTTGTTCTGATTTGCAGAGAGCAAGAGCTATTAGCCCTATGATTCAATTACAATATAC